>PITA01000245.1:177851-227851 GCA_004023965.1 Spilogale gracilis
CCCCCCCCCCCCCCCCCCGACTTCAAATAATAGTCACAAGCCCCAGACTGTTATCCAGGCTTCTGACAAACAGGCTACTGATTGGAGGTGACAGTGACCTCCTCCTTAGTTTAGGTTAATTTGCTGGAGTGGCTCACAGGAACTCAGGGAAACATTTACTTAACATTTACCAGTTTACTGAAGGATGGTAAAGGATACAAATAACAGCTGCGTGAGGAAGTACACAGGGCCAGGTCCTGAGCAGAGGAGCTTTTGTCTTCCTAGAGCTTGGGGTCTGGCTCAGTGGCAAATGGAGTGTTCTGGTTCCCTAAGTGTAGAAGACCTCTGAAAAAAAAATAAAGGACTAAAAACTGTCTCATGAGTTTTTATGGAAGCTTCATGATGTAGTCATGATTAACCAAGTCACTGGCCAGAGGCAATTGATTCAACCTCTAGCTCCTCTCCTTCCCAGAAGGTCAAGGGATACGGCTGAAGGTTCCAATTCTAATTACAAGTTTGGTCCTTGGCAACCAGCCCCTCCCTCATGGGAGGTCCAAAAATCATCTCCTTAACATAACAAAAGACAACCTTTATCACTCTCATCACTTAGGAAATTCTAAGAGTTTCCAGAGCTCTGGGCCAGAAATGGAGATGAAGACCATTTTTTTATTATAATTCACAATATCACAATAGTCATTCTTTCATAACTGCCGGAGAACCTGACCATTATACACCCTCAGATCCCAAAACTATTTTACCCTTTTGCTCCTCAATGCACACAGCGTAAAATGTCATTCTTCCTCAAGAAAGCTTTTATACGTTATGCAACTGGGTTTAATTTTGGAATAAAAACATCTGGAAATTGAGAGCAATTGCTTTACTGTTTGAATTTTTAGCCCCAGTTAAAAAATTAGTATCTTGAGGGATATATATGAAATCTCCTTAGCTGATAGCCTATATTTTAGGGCCCTATGTTCCTCCTTTCTTCTGATAGAAAGAACCTGTGCCATAAACTCTGTTGTATGAACTCATCCTTATGTACTACTGGGCAGATTTTAAGCCCACAACTCTTCTGGGATATGCATTTTACTTTTACGTATTTATTGTTCTGTTGGGTAAATATTTATTGAGCATTTACTACACGCCTGGCCCTTTTTAGTGCCAGGATACAGCAGGGAGCAAAGTGAGGTTTCAGCACCATATGGAGCACAATCTCATAGGGAAACACAGACAACAACCAAATACATGTTTTTTTTTTATTTTTTTAAAAATCATTTAAATTTATTATGAACACAACTTTATTTTTAAATTATATTGCCTCTTATTTCTATAGTATTATAAAGTTTTTGAACCATTTCTCATTTTTTTAAAAAATATTTTATTATTTATTTGACAGAGAGAAACACAGCAAGAGAGGGAACACAAGCAGGGGTAGTGAGAGAGGGAGAAGCAGGCTTCCCGCCAAGCAGGGAGCCCGATGTGGGGCTCAATCCTGGGACTCCGTGATCATGACCTGAGCGAAAGGCAGATGCTCAATGACTGAACCACCCAGGCACCTCCATTTCTTATTGTTAATATTGTATTTCATGTACTTGAAAGCAGTTTATAAACTGTAGAAAGGCTGGATATATAGAATGTATGAGTTAAGAGCACATACCCTCTCTGAGTGAATGATATTGTGCCATAGCTACTTGATGTCCAAAAGTAAATTTAAAACCTACTTATAACAGTGTCCGGAAGAGGTAGCTTAGGTGCTTGATTCTTTCCATTACATTCTCCTTGGATGAGTTTTGGAGGCCTGCATTTTTAACAAGCAAACTAGCCAAATCTAATGCTGGTTATGGAAGGACCACACTTTGAAGAATACCGTACATATTAGAGAGTTTATCAGAAGGTACCTTGGAAGGCCATTCTGAGAATTGAACACACGTATCTTATCAATGCCTCCAATCCAACAACTGACATTGACGGTTCAATTGATTTGTTTTTTTAGCCATGTACTATGTATAAGAACTCCAAGATGAATATGTTATGGGCCCTGAGCTTAAAGATTTTACAGTTTATTTATACCATAGACCTTTCTGCCATTTTATACCTAGATGTCATGCTGCGTTGTGAGGCATTTTCCATTTATATACTACTTTGCATATATTATTTAACTAGTTAAATTGTCTCTTTGACCCTGCATATATGAGGTTTTTTTTTTTATTACACATAGTTGTTATTATAGATGAAAACAGAGACTCAGAGAAAATTGTTCGGTGGGCCAAATTCATAGGGCAGGTATATGGCAGAGCTAGATCCTCTAATCCCAAATCCAGAGTTGTTTCCATTTCATCACATTTATGTGCCTTATTACAGTTAATTCCAAAGTTAGAGGACTTTTTTCCACCTACCACAGGTATGTTATAATATCGGAAATTCTTCAATCAGTGTAAAAGTTGTAATGTACCATGTTCCCCAGTCATTGAAAAATGAAATCATTTAGCATCCTTAAGTAAAACCAGATGCCTCCATTGAGAGTGGCAAGGATCTCTTGTAATAGGATTACTTGTACATTCCAGAAAGTTATGACAAATGACAAATGAACTAATACTAGGAAATAACATATAGACTTGCTGGGAAGGAGCCAATCTTTGACCACCTCCACTCTAAATATTTCTTGCATTAGAGACTCTTCTTAGTGGAAATAATGCCATTACTAGGACTTATTCTTTGATTTATTATATCTGACTGTTATCTGTTCATCCACTCATTCATTCATTCTTTCATTCAATAAAAAGTTACTGAGTACTCATATATACAAGAAGAGGGCAAGTCACTAGTTATAAAATTATGAATAAGACATGTTCCTTACCAAAATATGAAGCAAACTTTATGTAATTACCACAGAGATGTGAATAAGGGTCTATTCTATGATTTCTCAACTCTGACAGTTACCAGTGGAAATATGGGTTGGAGAAGTGAGTGTGTGGGTGAATTCTTCAAAACGGGTTGAAATTTGTTACAGCTACGCATCTGGCAGTACTTAAGAATTATGAATGATTTCATGTTTCCATGGGCACATGGTACATTATAACACATTATGTAATAATGCTGGTTGATAAAGCACTTTGTAATAGTATAACATTGTGCCTTTCACCCCTCATTCTTAAATTCCTCTACATACATTAATTCTTACAATATTGTTCCTAGAAGTTATTGTTAGGATGTTTTAATGATCAGTAATGGGGGTGGTAAGAACAGTCTATCACTGGAGAAAATGGGGCACAAAATAACTTGCCCAGGCCACTCCACAAAAGATTGGCAGTATCCCATCTCATAATTCTCTGCTCAGTTTCTAAGCCTTTGAAGGAATTGCTAGCCTGGATATTTTGTTCATTTATTATCTCATAACTTAGTGTGATGCTTCATATAAGCCCAGAATTTTCCATGGGTGGCCCACTGGCAAGCTATAACTTTTCAGGACCATGTCTTTAGAAGGCTGTCAGAAAGCTCCACCCTTCTACTGCCTACCACTTTTTCCTACAAAGAAACCATAGTTGAAGAGCTCTGGTCTATAATAATGATCTGAGTCTTTGTTGGCTTTAATTTAAGACACTCTAATACATTCCTTCATCAGTCTCTGTCACACAGGAACATTTAGAGCTACTGATACTTGACCACGAGTCCACTTAGTTTCTCTCTGGCATGTATCTGCATTATTCTTACATACCATTCTCTAACACAAACCCACTCAAACCAGCTATGTTAATGATTAACTTAACTGACACCAGAAAGATAAGTCAGATGTAAGGTGAAAATCTTTTCAGACTTGATGCCAGTCAGTGCTTATTAGTTCTGCAATAGAGGACATGGAAGAAAGAATGACATTTGAAGTCAGAGGAGAATTTTCTCTGCTTAGGCAGGTCAGGTCAGATTCTTGTCCCTTTCTCCCTATTGTTGTACATCCTTTTGCCAACTGCTTTGTCAGGATGTGAGTCAGCCTCTTGGGCTTAGGAACCTCTAGGTTATGGATCCCATGCTAATATGATGATTGATGACAATAAGTTGATTCAACTATTTTGATCTTGCTTTGTTTCTTGAATACATCTTTTTCTGTGATTTTTTTCTCTCCCCAAATGCTATATTAAGAAAGAACAAAACTCCCGTTCGAAGACAATTATTTGCAACCATTTTCAACAGAGCAAGAGAATACTTTCTATAGTAATGAGTAACAAAGCTGTGTTTGAATGTTTGTCTGGTTGACGAGTGGTTCGCAACAGTTCCTGTGGAACCATTCTTGCTTCTCACATGATGAGGCCTGTTCAGAGAAGGAGCAGAAGAGAGTGCCTTTTCTGTCAATGTGATGCAATAGGTATATTGGCAACCATATAAATTTTAAGTAACTCAGTTATTACCAGAGACCTAATCATTGACTTTAGACTTCTGGGTGACAAGAATGAAAGTTTTCAGAAGCAGATTGTGTTGCATTTTGCAAGGCTCTGTGTTTAGAGCTCTGTACAAAAGTTATCACTGACACTACAGTGGTAGCAAAATAAAGTGGGCCTTAGTTTATATAAAATGTTATTTCTATCTGGCTAATCATTTGGATATATGAACATTTGACTACAAATTGGGTACAGGGTAATAATTGCTTCTGGCTCCTTTGGAGACACAATGAGGCCAACTAGAAATGGTAACAATTGGCTAGGAAGCAAGAAAAGCCGGTGTTTCTTAACACTTATGATTCCTTGAAATTTGTTCCTCTGTTCTTTGACTATGCCTGGTTTAAAGAAACTAAACCGTAGTAGTTTCTTCTTTCTAAACCTTGGTTTTCATTCAAGATCCATAATTCTGGGGAAACGTGACAATAGTAGTAACTAAAACAATAAGAGAAATAGCCAACATTCACTGAGCGCATACTAATTCCAGGTATTAAATAGAGTTCTTTACATTCATTGTCTCTGTAAAGTGATTTATTAGATTGAACCCCTTTTGGTGACAGAAACCCAATTAAAATATGCTTGAACAAAGTCAGACAGAGTGTTGTTGATTCATATACATAAGAATTTCAGTAGGGCATCTAGGTGGCTCAGTTGGTTAAGTGACTGCCTTCGGCTCAGGTCATGATCTCGGAGACCGGGGATCAAGCACCACATCGGGTTCCCTGCTCAGCGGGAAGCCTGCTTTTCCCTCTCTCAGTCCCCCTGCTTGTGTTCCCTCTCTGGCTGTGTTTCTCTCTTTAAAAAAAAAAAAAAGAATTTCAGTAGCTCTTTATCTTGAGCCATGACCATCCCAGGGCTTGCTTGCTCTCTCCTCTCATCTTTGTTTGCCTTTCTCTGTGCTGGCTTCATTCATAGGCAGTCTTTTTCCATATGGTCCCTGTCCAAGCAGCCCCAATCTTCCATCCTAAAATTTTAAAGTTATAACTTCTTTCTTGTACTTTTATCCCAAGTCCAATATAGGTCACCCAATGGTTTAGTCATTCCTGAACACATCCTATAACTGAGAAGATAGGAGTTTTTTTTGGCCAGGGCATGATCATAGGCATGTGTCTTGTTTGAGAATTTTTCTGCTTCCCATAAAAAAAGATGAGTTGTTTATGAGGAGATGTCAGTCAGGCCGAAACAACTGATATCCATGTAAATAAAACAGTATTGTATTTCTCTCCTATTTTACTAACTAGGACTTTGCCTAAGTTCACAGAGCAGATAAGGACTCTAGCCCCATTTGTCTGAGTTCAAACCCTATTTGCCCACAAGAAGGTACCAAGGTTGAGAGTATAAGACTTGAGTCAGAATGTCTAGGTATGATACCTGACTGTACGACTTAAGGCCTAGCTCTGTTGCCTTGAAGAAGTATGTAATCTTTTCAAGCTTTTGTTTCATTATCCGTATTATCCATATACTAAGAGTAATAATTACACTTACTTCATAGGGAAATTGTGAAGATTAAATGACATAAATGAGTAGACTTCTTTCATTATATGGTTTCTAGCATATACTATTATTACAGCGTGTTTTTTTTTTAATTCCAGTATAGATAACATAATGTGATATATTTGTTTCAGGTATACAATAAGGTGATTCAACAATTCTATACATTGCTCAGTGCTCATCATAAGTGTACTCTTAAACCTCTTCATCTATTTCACACATTCCCTCCAGTCACCTTCCTCAGGTAACCACCAGTTTGTTCTCTATAGTTAAGAGTCTCTTTTAGTCTTTGTTTTGTTTCATGAACTCCACATGTGAGTGAAATCAGATAGTGTTTGTCTCTCTCTGACTGACTGATTTCACTTAACATTATATTCTCTACATCCATCCATATTTTTGCAGATGGCAAGATTTCATTCTTTCCTATGGCTGAGTAATATTCCATTGCATATCTATTTGCATGCACTGGGTATTATATATATATATTTTTTTCTTCAATATAGCTTCAATGTAGCTTCAATAATTAGGCTATTGTAAGTAATGCCCCAGTAAACAGAGGTATTCCTATTGGATATTTGTCCAAAGAATATGAAAACACTAATTCAAAAAGATATATATAGTTCTATTTTTCATTTTCTATTTTTTGAGGAACTTCCATAGTGTTTTCCACAGTGGCTGCATCAGTTTGCATTCCCACCAACAGTGCACAAGAATTCCTTTTACTCCACATCCTTGTGAACACTTGTTGCTTCTTGTTTTTTTGGTTGTAGCAATTCCAACACGTTTGAGGTGGTATCTCATGGTAGTTTTAATTTGCATTTCCCCAATGACTGGTGATGTTGAACATCTTATTGTGTGTCTATTAGCCATCTGTATGACTTCTTTGGAGAAATGTCTGCTCGTGGTTTCTGTCCATTTTTAATTGGATTTTTGGGTTTTTTTGTGTGTTCACTTGTATATGTTCTTTATATGTTTTGGATACTAACCCTTTATCAGATATGTCATTTACAAATACATAAAATATTATTTTTCTCTCCATCCAGTTCAGCTAGATTGCTTTCCAGTCCTCTGTTCTCCAGGTCACCAATCCATTCCTCTGCGTCCTTTAGCCAGTCTACTATCTATTTATTTCTTCTAATATATTTTTAATTTCAATTATTGAGTTCCTCATCCGTAATTGGTTATTTTTATGTTTTCTTTGTTAATAGTGTCACTGAGGTCCTCTATTCTTTTTTCAAGTACATTGAATATCTTTATGACCATTACTTTAAATTCTCTACTAGGCATATTGCTTTCTCTGTTTTGTTTAGATCTGCTGCTGTGATTTTGTCCTGTACTTTCATCTGGGACATATTCCTCTATCTCCTTACCTTGTCTAATTCTCCATGTCTGTTTCTATGTGTTAGGAAACTCAGCTATGTCTCCTGCTTCTGAAAGTAGTAGCCTTATGAAGAGAACATTCTATAGTTCCCTGCACGGTAGTGTCCCATGTTCACCAGAACCTGATGTTTCAGTGGTGTTTCTTATGTGTGTTGCATGGGCCCTGGTATAGTGATTGAGCCACTTTTGCCTTCAGCCTATTTGTCTACAATGGCTCTCTTTGCCTGTTGTGGGCAGAGTTTGGTCTCTGTGTTGTCAGTGGGCCAGTCTGGGGCTGCCTTGGGCTTAAGTTGAGTCTGACCACATTTTTCCAGAGATGCAGTGACACTGACCTGCAAGAGAACTCGGGAGTGGATCATGTGGTGCCCGCAAAGTGTCCATTGGTGGGAACAGACCTGCAGCTCTGGGAACTGAGGCAGGCCATTTGGAGGGTACAGATCCAGAAAAGTGAGTCGTGGGGGGACATGCAGTGCTAGCAAGGCTTGTGTCGGTCTGCTGTGGTTGGAGGTCCAGGTCCAGGAACTGGACCCTGGATGGAAGGGACATGTCCACAGGAGAACATGGGAGCAGAACATACTGTTTGCAAATTAGGTAGTGAGTGTTGGCAGAGTGCTGGTTCTTGCTGGTGTCTTTGTGTTTATACTGGAGTAGGGGTGAGGAGGGGTGTGGCATTTGCCAGCAACATGGTTCCTGGAGAAGTCCCTAATGATCCCTGCCCCTCCAGCATATGCTCTGAGATTAGTAATCATAGTCACCTCCCATATGTCCCAGGTATTTTTCCAACAGCTACTTCTATGGTGTATCTCCCTGGGGCTGTTTCTTGTGCCATCTCTTTAAGGTCAGAATTCAGTTTCCTTTCCCCCTCCTGGCTGTCCCTTGAGACTCCTGATTTTTTTAGATTATCATATGGATTCACTCATATGTGGAACAGAAGCAATAGCATGGAGGACCATAGAGGAGGGGAGGGAAAACTGAAGGGGGAGAGATTAGAGAGGGAGATGAACCATGCAAGACTATGGACCCTGGGAATCAACTGAGAGTTTCAGAGGAGAGGAGGGTAGGGAGATGGGTATTAAGGAGGATACATGTTGTAATGAGCACTGGTTATTGTATGCAACTAATAAATCACTGAACACTACATCAAAAACAAATGATGTACTATATACAGTGGCTAACTGGACGTAATAAAAAATAAATGAACTTATCCTATCTTTCAAAAAATTAAAAAAATTATAAATAATAGAAATAAAATTCCAGGTTTTAAGCCTCTCTGATTATAAGAACTCAAGGAATTCCTCCTCTCTGTTTTTCAAAGCCAAATGTTATGGGGATTCATCTTTCACACATGGACTCCCTGGTGTGAGTCAATTTTTCCTCTCCTCTTCATGCCCCAATCTCCCTCCCTTTTCTGGACAGTCCAGTGGGTCCATTTATCTCCTGACCATGCCTTTGCTTTACGTACTCTCGTCCACAAGGCCTCTTCTCTACATTTAGTTGTGGAGTTTGTTCTGTCAGTCTTCAGGTCATTTTCTGGGTTATTTACACCTATGTGAGCGCTATCTAGTTGTATCCCTGGGATGAGGTAAGTTTAGGATACTCTGCTCTGCCATCTTCCCTGCAAGTTTTGTTTTTGTTTTTGCTTGTTTGCTTTTTTCCTTCACCACAAACCTATGATTCAAATCACCAGTAGTTCTGACTTTACTTTTGTAAATATAAAACATAACCTGATTAAAACCCCTAGTTTCTTCCATTGCTTAATATGCTCAGTTCCCTTCATTTATTATTTTTCCATTTGTGATATTATTTTCATAACCTAATATTACTGTTTAACTCTTCTTTTTTTTTAAAGATTTTATTTATTTGACAAAGAGAGAGATCACAAGTAGTCAGAGAGAGAGGAGGAAGCAGGCTCCCTGCTGAGCAGAGAGCCTGATGTGGGCCTCAATCCCAGCACCCTGAGATCATGACCTGAGCCAAAGGCAGAGGCTTTAACCCACTGAGCCACCCAGGCGTCCTACTATTTAACTCTTCTATCATTACTTAATAAAGTGGTCAGTTTGTACAGAAAGGAAAACATACCCCCACTACTACATCCCTCATGGTACTCAGAACTTTGTATAAGCTATGTACTCTGTAAATGTTTGTTGATTTCATTTGCTTTTTATACTTTTGATTGTGGGTTGCCTCTTGGAAGACCATCCATAGAGAATTAGCAGGGGAGACATGATTTCCTTTTTCCTGAGCTTTGTAGGTGAATCTATAGAGGGTTGAGGTTGGCACTGGGGGTCAGATCTGGGCAGTCTGTGGGAAGAGACCATATGCCCCTGGCTGCAACAGACAACACACTAGCAGAAAAGACTCCTTCCTCAGCCCCTAGAAATCATTCATCTTTCCTTCCTGTTTACCTCACTTACAGATAGAGTTGAGGCAGAATGGTAAGAATAGAATTTTCTTTGACAAATCCATTAAAAAACCAAACTTGGGACTGGGAAAGTAGTGTTTTCTAAATTATTTCAGTGATTTGTAATGTCCAAATGCCAAACATGGGCTCTATTTATCTGAGATGAAGAAAATTAGCTATTTAGCAAGTATTACTGCTCTACCCACTAATCTGACTTATTTCCTTTCCAGGTAATTACAGATTTTGGTAGAATAGGAGTATTTTGTGCATGCATTTACTATCAGTAAAACACAGAAGAGGTGTTTTCCAAGCAAGGTGAAATTTAATGCCAGAATTTAAGTATTTAAATGTCTTAGTGATTGGACTGTAATAATAAAGACAAAGCATGATATGCATATAGTGTATGTGTATATAGTACATATACATAATTACAGAGAGAACTTCTCTAACAAGTGATAATATTAAGCTCCTTAAATGTTGCAATGGAATGAAACAGCACGGTTAGATTAATGCAATATTTTTTAAGTTCTGGCTATAGACTACTCAAAAAGGAAGTACATAGTTGAAGTATCTCCTCAGGAGAATCACGTAAGTCCCCTTGACATTATATGATTCTCCCACCAGAAAAAGTGGCTTGAACAGGGCCTTGTATATAACTATGTGAACTGCCTAATTATTTTATTTTTTAGGGGCTTATTACAGAAACCTGGTCAAGGTTCAAGACCACTTACTCTTTTCTTCTGGTGAAACATAATTTGGTCACTCATAAACTGTAGTATTTGGACTGCAGCCTAAAGGCTAAAAAGCCTATATCTTTCAACAAACCTAAGAGAGTAACTATTCCCTCTATATTTACGGATTTCTTTTTTCTTTGCAAAAGTAATAACACTCAGTAAACAAGAAAGTGCTGCCAGCATTTTGGAGTTTTCAGCTAATTCCTCAGCAAAGACAATTTGCTATGTCTTGGTTGTATTTAGTATAAAAATAAGAGGAACTTCCTAGAGACAGAAGTGATTTTTCTAGTTGGTTACCTACAAGGAGATATATTGATTTCTATTGGTAGTACTTGTTTCTGCCTACAGATGTATATTGTGTCCAGGGGTTCAGAAAACAGAGCTTTTAATTCTTTGTAACCAGTAGCATTGTATGAAAGGTATTTTGTTGTTGTTGTTTTAACTGCAACTACAAAAAATGTTGCACACATCAGTTTAAAATGAATTGACCTTTTGTTTCAATGAGGGCCGTGTGTTACTTGTTATAGAGTGACTCCATTTGCCCATGCAAATAAGCACAAAGCCAGGATATTATCAGGCAATGGCAAAATTAAGAGGTAGGTCAGATTTAATGGAAACATCTGTCATTAACCCTTTTACAGAAATTGCCTCAGGGAATCCTTGCAGATAAAAATCCTTGCAGATAAAAGCTATGCTAAGCTATCTTACCTTGCTTGGCATAGCTGCAAAGGGATGGCGATTATAACGTACAAATTCTGCTCAGAGGATTTAAAGAATGGCACGTTTTAGAAGTTGGGAGAAGAAAACAAGGCTGATTTTGTGTATTTTTCTCCTTATGAAAAACTTAAAAACTATGGAACAGTTAAGGCTCTTACTCAGTTTTAGATTTTACACCATAAGACTTACCCCCTGCTGATGGCTACATTATGCCCAGTGCCATCTTATTAATACCTCAAGTCCCAAATGATATAGTTACATACTATTTTCTGAATTAAAAACAAAGTTAGAAACAGAGAGTGGAAACAAAATTAGAAAAGGAAATAGAAACAAAGTTAGGGAAAAAAGTATGGTAACCATAGCTGAACATGATAATATATCTTTGCCTATTTTGTGTAGCGGTAATAAAAAAGTTAATGCTGTTAACTGAACATTTATTGAAGATAACTCAATTTATGAAAATTTAACAGTCATTTGGAGGCCATTTATTTATATTTCTTTAAATTATCACTTACTAATAACAGAAACATAGGAGTCAGTTGGTTTGCATTTGCAGTGAAATTTAAAACACAAGAAGATTACAAGTCATGCAATAAACTGCATTTGAAAATGTTTTTTTTTAATTTATGTAAGTGAGCACAAGTATTAATAATATGAATTTGCTAGTAAGTAAAGAGAGGGGAAGGAAAAGGCTAAATGTCTCTACAGGAAAAAACTAAAAAACAATGCTTCTGGTGCTTTAGCTATGTTATTCACAATGTAAATGTCCTTACAATTATTTTGCTCCTTTTTTCTCTTAATATTTTTATTTACATGTTTGCTTTCATTGTGATATTTTATTAATTCCTTGTTCATATGATCTTTGTGTCTTTTTTCCTTAATTCTCTTTGTCTTCACACCATCCTATCATCAGTGTAGCTGGACTTTTACTATCATTTATGATAGCTTATGTTTTTGAAAGTAGGATGCACAGATTAAATTGCACCCCTCTTTTGACTACTTCTTTTAAATATGACTTTAAGATTACCTCTCTCAAAACACATTATAAAATGAACAGAACGGACATTTGTCTTCTCTTTCTTTTTGGACTCTTGATATGACCTCATTCCTTTGAGTAGTAGGGACCCACAATTTCTTGTGCAAGCAGCTGAATGATGAACCATTTTATTCCACAACTAACCTTCCCAAAACCATGGGATTGAATTGAGTTGAATGATTCAAATATCACTTTGAAAAAATTAAGGGGCAAAGGAGAATCAGAGCAACGGTGGATATGTATGTCTTTTAAAAATACAGTATTAATTTTTAACTTTAAGCATTAATATGATTGAAAACTACTGTTGGACTTAAAAAAATACAAGTAATGTCAAACTCCCATTATAGAATTCAATAGACTTGAAAATATTTTACACTGTGTTTCATAACTCATCTGTTACTTTTTATTAGACAGGAGTGAACACTTTATTTCAAAATAGAAATCATCTGTGTTGCTTTTCGTGCATGTGAGAGTGAGGATCTTTATCAGTGGGACCATCCCTCTCGGATTGCTTGCTCCTGGAAGGTAGGAACAAATCCTTCTGCACTGACCATTTTGTAAAGCACTTATTTCAACATTATGCAAAATTAGGCACATGATTAGTATGTTTTTTGTTTTTGTTTTTGTTTTACGACAAATGTTTTCAGTGGGCAGTTACATGATGCTGCTTGGATTTACTGTGTAATTCTCCTATGTACAGAAAGGTATGGCCAAGAACAGTTGGAAAACGGTTGCAGCACATACAACCCTAGACCCAATTAAAGATCAAGAACATTCAGTGCTATTTTGCCATCCCAAATCATTGTGTTGTAGGCTCTTGGTCCCAGAGGCAAATGTGACCTGCTTAATTGCTAAGGAATGCAGACTCTTGGAATATCAGCTACCTTGAGATAGCCACCGGAAACATGGTATTTACCTGTAAGGTTTTCTATTTACTCAGTTAAGTAAGCCTTGGTATCTCCTAGGTGTCATTGGATTTTGTTCTTGTTTCCTCATTTGTAATATTCTTTTCATGTAATAGTTGGACAAGATGTTCTGGGTTTATTAAAATTTGGCTGAAATGTGTATTTTGAAAGAAATCTTACTTTTTCATTTTTATCAGGTTTTAATGATTCTCTTCTAAGACTCCTTTTGGTGACTAAATGCTCAAAGCAAGATCTGTCAGTAAACAAACTTCTTGTTCGTAGTTCACAGGGGGAAAATACTATGCCTTGAAAAGAGGGTATATGCCATTCAGGGTGGTTAAGATTTCTCTTTGATCTTTGCAATTCCTCTGTTATGAAGAAAGAGGTGTGAATTTCCCTCTCTGGTTTATAATTTGAGGCAAGACATTGACTTTTCTTTTTCACATCCTATGGACTATTAACCTGTATCCTAAAGACCCCTATCAGTTAACTGGATTGTTGAAAACCTTTGCCACATTGTATCTCTCTTTGATAATCAGTACATGAATCCTTGGCTTCAATCAACAGGTGCCTCTTTCTTGAAGTGTTCTCTGAGGTAGAAGAAGCAGTTCCCTAACTAATGGGCCTTTATAACCTAAATCTAGATTCTTAGGGCAAAACATTCTGTTGCTGATTTTTTTTCCCCCAAAACCAAAATAGTTCATTATGCTAACATGACCTTTCAGAATGGTCTACTGGAATTATCTTTTTCCCCTCCTTCTTTAAAATATTTCAATGTATTGAATTGATATCATCGTATGTTCAGAATCCAAAAAGTATAAAAATGTGTACAACAAAAAATATTTTTCCCATTCCTGTTCTCCTCTTGCCTAGTTTCCCCTCCCTTTGCTCCTTAAAAATAACAGTTGCAATTGGAAACTTGTATGTTCTTCTGGACTTTCTTTACTCACTGATGCTTTTTTAATTGGTCATACGTATTCCCATTCTCCTAATTTATACATGTCCATGTTCACTTGACGTTCACAAAGTGCCTTACTATGAAGTGACATTTAACAATGTGCATGTTGAATCTGGGTACTTTTTGCTTGGCTTTGCATTCATCTTTCCACTTATGTTTTGAAGAGAAATTTCATATTTTCTTTGCTCTAATTCTGGTTGCCAGGATGGCTGAATGCCATTCCTGGAAGGGGTGTGCATTCGAGTTGGCACAGATAGAACAACTGGCACAGGAAAAGGAAACCATTCCTGTGTCAAGGAGATTTATCTGTTCATTATTTTAAAAATTATTATTGTTACCATTACTGACCATTCATTGTGTGTGACCCATGGCTTGGGGTACTGTTTTAAACAAAGAACAACATATGTTCCTTGGTAATGCTCAACATACTCCCAACTGGGCATTCTGGAGCTCTGTCTGTGGTAAGATATGATTTTGATAGGCAGATCTTTATAAAGTAGCACATAGTATCACCCTATTGTTTTCAAACTGTCCTCTGAGGAAGACAGTAGGTTTTTCTGTAGGCGATCCTAAAACCAGTTAGTAAAGGGAAGGGGAAAGAACATAACCCTACTACTTTTATCCCTTTTCTAAGTCCTATCCTTGTAAGATTTCTACTGAAGAAATATTTCAAACGCTTTAAAAAAAGTTTAAAAATCTACTGCTTCCGATGCCTTAGCTGGAGTTAAGAAATCATGTTCTTTAGTTTGGCTTTAACTCATTTTCGATTCCATGTTGCATGAGGTGCAACAATCTGATGAGAACAAGGTGCAGCTCACTTTGTGAAACTGATCTGATTTTGGAAAAGTTTAGCATAATTGACTTACACTTTTTGTGCACCAGAGAAAATCGCTGTTTAGAGTTTTTTTGTAGCGGATTTCTTTTTGAATGAATAATGCTCTATGTAATGTTGTCTAGGATTGAGCATTTTATTTGTGTTTTCTTTAGGGAAAGACTATGTATCAAATAAGAGAGAGTACAATATCACTGACTTCCTAAAATACCTGAAAGGTGTAGCAGTAAGGGATGCAAATATCAGAGGAAAGACAAGAAGCAACAAAAAAGATTGGAAGGAGTTTTATTTAAAAATAATATGTAAAGGTGGTTTCCGTATTCTACTGAGGGAAGGGAGGAAAATATAGCAGCTAAAAAAAAAATGAACTGGTGGTAATTTGAAGATGAGAGAATGGAGAAAGATAATCTAGTTTACTGAAGAGTTTTTACTAATTGATAACTGTAATGAGGAATTTGAAAGCACCTACATTAGTCTTTTTGTGATTTTTTTTGTTTGACTTTAGTATTTGCTTACAAATTAGGGAAAGTAAGATAACCTAGAATTATAGTGAATAATACATTAAAGTTGTTGCTTTATATTTGAAAGTCAGTCCAGTTCATTTATGTAGCATCTGGTTGGAGTTTATATATTAAAGAATGACTATATAAACAATTTTTCACATGTCATTGGCATTAAACAAATGATCACTGAATCCTCCTAAATTACATTCAGATATATCCTAATACTTCTACCAGCACTAGCTGCCTTCAAATTAAGTAGGTTTCAAAATGGCTAAAAATCAAGATAATGCAAAATTATAAAACTCATATTTTGTGTTTAAATTAGTAAGTTAATTACAGACATCAATAACATAGTTAAGAAAACCAAGTAACAGCAGTAACAGAAGACATTAGTTAACATCAAAAACTATTTTTTATTTTTTAAATTAAATTTTTTAAAAAGATTTTATTTATTTGACAGCAAGAAACACAGCTAGAGAGGGAACACAAGCAGGGGGAGTGAGAGAGGGAGAAGCAGGCCTCCTGCCGAGCAGGGAGCCCGATGTGGGGCTCGATCCCAGGTCTCCGGGATCATGACCTGAGCCGAAGGCAGTCGCTTAACCAGCTGAGCCACCCAGGCGCTCCTAAATTAATTTTTAAAAATATTTTATTTATTCATTTGAGAGAGAGAGTGAGTGAAAGAGAGCACAGGCAGGGGGAGTGGCAGAGGGAGAGGGAGAAGCAGACTCCCCACTAAACAGGGAGCCCAATGCTGGACTCCAACCCAGGATCCTGGAATCATGACCTGAACCTAACACAGATCCTTAATCTACAGAGCTACTCAGGGACCCCTAAAAACTAATTTTTTAATTAGTTAGGTAATATTAAACATATTGAAGGTACTATAGACAGAGATTGTTCATGTTGCAATTTCTTTTTAATTCTATTTAAGCTGGAATAAGTTGAAAGTCATATGTAAATTCTTTGTTTAATGCAGTCTTCTGTTTACTTTGTTTTATCAATAGTTTCTATCATTCCTTTTTAAGTTCAATCTACATTCCCTGTGTTGGGCCTAAAGAAAAAGCTACAAACAGTAGTCTTCTAGGGATCCCCCATACTGAAGAGCAGGTTGAGGAAAAAGAGGCAGAAAGAGTCTGAGAGAGGCCAAGCAAGAGGTAGGGGAATCAAGGAAGAAGCATTCCCAAAGTCTAGCATGGCAAAGAGCTGAGGAGGCTGTGTGCGACAGTCTTAAATGCTACATAGAGTGATTAAAGAAGATGAGAGCAGAAAACAGGCCAGTGGACATTGGAAATTAAGTGGCTCTCAGTAACCTTTGAGTAAATATCCTCTTTTAAAAAGCTAGGAGCAGAAGCATTTGCAATGGGTTGAAAAGTGTACAGAAGATGAGTAAGAAGAGGCAGTAAACATGGCCTGGCTTGCAGGCAATGTGGGTTCTTGGTGAAAAAGAAAAGGACATGAGAAATAAGAGAAGTTGCGTCAATCAAAGGTAATATGACTATTTTACCACTGTGTGCTTTATCACTATTTGTGACAAATAAACTCCCTTTGAAGGCAGGGTTTTTTTCTCTTTTCCAAACTTACATCAAATGAATCTGGAATAGTTGGGACTTTTTCCAAAGACTTTTTAACAATTTGCTTGTGGCTTTTCACTTTTTGTCTACTATTTTAAATATAAAAAATATTACTTAAGTAGACACTCTAGTATTGAACTTTAGTATTGAACAATACTTTAGTATTGAATTTAGTATTCTCGCATTAGCACCATATGGTTATGGTGCATTATTCTTCAACTTACTCCTGAGATCTACTTGCTAGAATTTTGTTTCTTCCTTTTTAAATGAGCTTGGCCTATAATACTGTGTGTGTGTTTTGTGTGTGTGTGTGTGTGTGTGTGTGTGTGTGTGTGTACTACATGGCCTTAGTTGTGACTTGATATCAGGGTTGTGCCAGCCTTGCAAAAGAATTGTGAGTCATTTATGTTTTAATCATTTTAATGTTTCATGACTGCTTAAATGAGAAAAAAAAATTCCAATCAACCAATTTTATTAGAACCAATATAAAATTACTTGGGTCAGGACAAAAAAAAAATCTTTTGACTGGCATTTTTTAAAGATGGATCTTTAATAGTCTTTTCAGTTTCTTCTATGGTCATTGGCCTATTTGGGCTTTCTCTATCTTCTGTCATTTGATAATATTTCTTTAAGAAAATTATTGTTAGGATGGAGGAAACCCTGAGTATATTTTAGGTTAAGGAGAAGGAACTAGTGGGTGAGTAGGAATTTATGATAAAAATAGACACAGGAATCATATAATTAAGGAGAAAAATTATTCTGGTGGAAAGAGTGGTGGAATTAAGAATATAATTGGGAAAATCAGAAAGAAGAAGAGGCAGCTATCCTTCAACTTCAGAGAAGGAGATAAAGATGGGCAAATATAGACTAATTTAGAAGTAGAAAAATAGGTAAAGGGGAAACAGAAGGAAGCAAAAAGGAAAAAAAAAGGATTTATTCATTTATTCTCTGCCAGGCATTATGCAGTGTGCTATGTAGACATACTCACACTTAATCTTCACATAACCCTATGGGACAGGTTTTATTCTCTCCATTCCATGGCTAAGGACCAGACAAGTTTAGTAATTTACCCAAAGTATTGCTTCTGGGAACTGTGAAATTTGTGTTAGTAGTTACTCAATATGATTACAGAGGTTTAAGGCAAAATCATAATTTTTGTTTTCTGTGATTGGACAGAATCTATCTACTATTAGGCATATATACTTGCATTTGTGCATATCTGTGTACTAGTAAATGATTGCACAGAGACTTTATGTGTATCTAAATATACCAATATATAACATTAGGTATATATTTATATAATTCATACAAGCGAATATCTAAGGATTTAATCTAGAAGGAGCCCTTTCTAGGTGATGAAAATATCAGTAATGATAACAGCTTCATTTATTGATCAACTGTGTACTTGCTGACAACTTGCCTTTTTTTTATGTTTCTAATCCTGCTATAATCATAAAAGGTAGAACTGTTCCCACCACTTTTATACATGAGTTCATTGTATCTTGGAGGATTTCAGAAACTTGCCTTGGGTCAGGTTGATATATTCTAAGTTAAAGAACTGTACCTCTCTATACATCAAACATTACCTCTTTTGTGATACTCATTTATTATCTGTCAAGTTTAAGATTTGCTTTGCTTTTTACTCTAATGCTTACCACTTACTTCTCAGATTTAACACTGTGAATCTTCGATTCTTAGAAGGTTTTTTGTTATGACTCTGCTAGGTTGGTATTCTTTGCCTGTGATGATCTGTTTGAATAATCAAAAAAATATAATAAAAGATACCCTCCCTTTTATTTCGCTGAAATGGCTAGCACAGTATCTTGCATGGAGCATACACTTAAATGTTTGTTAGTGATACTCATGATCCTCAGGGGGAATGCATCCTACCCAACAAGACTGAAGAAACTCTACGCCTGCTTATTTGCACAAAAATGAAAAACTTTGCATTTTTAAAAATCCTGTGACCATATGACTGGTGATTTTTCTACCTGGAAGAAAATAATTCAATGTAGACTTCGGAAAATTCACATTTCAAGAAACCTCAAAGACATTTGTAATGATCATATACAGTCACTTCCTTACCCATTCCCATTTTCTCTCTCCCTTTCACTTTTATGCCTCTGCGCCCACAGCATGTGAAAGCAATGAAAGAAAATAAGAATCTTAAACTCATAAACATACCTGCTTACCATCTGGCAGGCATCCCAGCAGTCTGGTGATCTCCTTAGTTATCCAGCAGATAGTAGAAAAACAAGAGTCCTGTGAAGATTTCACATGTTGCCATATCCCTGCCAGATGGTGATTTGTAAAACATGGACAAATTGCACTGGCTTCACTTCCCTCCGACAATCACAACAGAAACACTGTAGCAATAGTGTTTAATTTGAATGCAGCTTCAACTGAGTCACTTTTAAGGTAGAAGCATCTAAAGGGTATCTGGATGGAGATGGAATGTTTAATTATCTCCCGAGAACTGGACCTTCACAAGCCTGCTGTTCCGTGCACTCGTGCTTCTAGGATTCTCCCTTTAAAAAAAAAAACAAAACAAAACTATGGAGGGTCAGGAAATGTCAACATCATGGGACATTTGATTACTACCTACTGGTTCTTTGCCACAACATGTTTTTCTGTCATCTAATGATGGGCTGTAAGACTAAAAATTATATTGACAGATTTGACAATGGGGCAACTTCACATTGGAACATGAAGAACTGAGTCTGGGGAGAAACAGGGAATTCTACTCTCTTAAGTGTTAATAAAACAGTAAGTACTTTTAAAATAATGCTTTCCCACTGTTTCAGTTGTTCTTTGTGGTTGTCTACACAATACTCAAATCACTGGTCGGTTTAGAGAAAACTGTCAAACAAGCGGTTTAGCACTGGGTAAATAAACTACCAGTGTGTGTTCTAAGTCTTTCCAGCAAGCTTTGGTCTGAAAGCATAATTGGTCAAAGAGGGAGGTCTTTCCAACTCTCTCAGTGATTCAGAGGTCCTCCTGGATCTACAGACCCAATCTTTGATGATATGGAGGGAAAAATGATAGACGATAACCAACTCTTGCCTGTTCCAATAGCTATATTTGTTCAGTTTTTCTCTTCCTAGTAGGAAATGTGCTACCTATTTCATCTAATGATATGGATGCGAAAGTATTACATGACCCCCCCCTTTTTTAGTGAGAGTTTTATTAAGATGTATTTACATCATCAATTTATTCATAAAGTACATATAATTCAGTTATTTTTAGTACATTCAGAGTTGTAGGAACATCACCACAATCAATTTGAGAACATTTTCATCACCTCAGAGAGAAATCCCATACTCATTAGCAGTCATTTCTCCTATCTCCCCCAACGCTTTTCTCTTAAGCCCACCACTATAGTTAACCACTAATCTACTTTCTGTCTCCATAGAGTTGCCTGATCTGGACATTTAAATCAAATGGAATCATATGAGGAGTTTTTTTGTGTGTGTTTGCCTACGTTCATTTAGCATAATGTTTTCAAGTTTCATCCATATCCTGTGTCAATACTTTCTGTCTTTTTATTGCCAAATAACATGTCACTGTATGGATATATCAGAGTGTATTTATCCATTTATCAGTTGATGGGCATCAAGGTTGTTTCCACTTTTTTTGTGTGGAAATGTGGCCATGAGCATTTGGGTACAAATTTTTGTGTGGGTATATACATTTTTTATCTTCTGGGTATGTACCTAGGAGTGGAATTGCTGACTTAGTTGGTAACTTTATTTTTAACCTTTTGAAGAATGCAAGGACAGTTTTTGTTTGTAACTCTGTATTTTGTATAGGTGAGATACACAGCTGGACTGTAGACACACTAAACTGTAATCTAGAATTTTAGTTCCTATTCCAGAATAATAAATGAACATGGATTTTGGATTTTTTTTAGAGACTTTATTTATTTATTTATTTGAGAGTGAGCGAGAGAGCAGGAGCCAGCAGAGAGGCAAAGACAGAGGAAGAAGCAGACTCCCTGCTAAGCATCAATCCTGGAACTCCAGGATCAATGGTGACCTGAGCCAAAGGCACATGCTTAATGATTGAGCCACCCACGTGCTCCTGGATTTTAGAATTAGACACACCTAAATTTTAATACTAATTTTGCCACTTATAAATTCTATGATCTTGGGCATATTACTCAATATATATTAAATTTTATTCTATCATCTATAAAATGGGGATAATAACACTAATTTTGCCTGGAGCTGTGTGCATGAAATGTGATGCTATATCAAAAGGCAGCTAGCATGAAAGTAGTAAATTTCTTTTTTTTTTTTTTCTTTTTCAAGATTTTATTTATTTGGCAGAGAGAGAGAGACAGCAAGAGAGGGAACACAAGCAGGGCGAGTGAGAGAGGGAGAAGCAGACTTCCTGCTCAGCAGGGAGCTGAGGTAGGACTCTGTCCCATTACCCTGAGATCCCAACTTGAGCTGAAGGCAGATGTTTAATGACTAAGCCATCCAGGTGCCCTGAAAATGGTAAATTTCTAATAAGTATTTTTTCTTATTATAGTTGTTATTTTTCCTTCCGTATACCTGAGGTGTAGGGAGAGGCTTAAAGGAAAACTTTTGGGGATGAATTAGATGTTCAGATGTGAGGGCTTTCTTGGCTGATTTATAGGCCCCTTGTACAAAAGAATCACATTTTTATGTTTATTTTTAGGACTATATTTATAATTTAATAATCAGAAAACATTAAAAACAACATGTACAAAATATTGCTGTAACTTTTAAGAAAGTGGTGTTAAAAAATGAGACTTTTGTTGAAATTTTTATGCAATTATGTCTACCTTGTTTTAATATTTAGGGACTCATTTCACATGTAGACCATCCCATAAAGAATTGAAATGAGAAGGAAGTATGATGCTGAGGAATAATTTCTTTGTTGTTGTTGTTTTTTTTAACTGAGTTATGGTTGACATATAATGTTATGTATGTTGAAGGTGTACTGAGGATAATTTCTAGTTAGAGTTCCAACGTGGGGCATTTGTATAAAGAAACAGTTTATGATTTTCAAATACTGGGCCCTTGGCCAACCCAGTACAGTGATGTCCATTTAGTTCCACAGATGTGAGTGGGGCTTCCTAAAGCAGGTGTTAAAAGTCACAAACATCTGAAGTCTTTAAGATGTCATTAGGGACGTCCTCCTGACTTTAGGGTAAGCCATATGCTTACAGCACACAAAATGATATGAGTGTTGAAAAATCATTAGCAAAGGGGATTGATTGCATCACCATCCCAAGAATGGAATGCCCACGTGAAATAATTTTCTGTGTGCACAAAATCCAGCCTTACATGTAACCTAAATGCTTTTTGCCTTATTTAAAGTCCATTTCCATTAAATTCATTTTCCTGAGCCAAAAATATTATTAAAGAGCATGATAATCTGTTAAAAGAACAGACTAGATAGATAGATAGATAGATAGATAGATAGATATCTAGATTAACCAGGGAGAAAACTGGTTATATATATATCTAGATTAACCAGTTTTCTGCCTGTTCCTCAATCTTTAACTATCCTAGAGAGGTTTAGCTCAGCATAACTGGTGTGACCACAGTAAAACCAAGATGTTTTCTTTTAACATGTCTTTGGGTGGTCATCCTGCTGACCCTTTGAAACTGGAGATGTATTTGAAAAAAACAAGAAAGTTTTATTCACACCTCCAAAGACAAGGGTGGAGGAGGGAGAGGTATTGGGGGGAGAGGGTCCTGGGAGGGTGGCAGGGATGTCTTGGTGGGGTGGGGAGATATAAATGAGTCAGAAGCTGTCTTCCAGACATATTCTTGTTAATACTTAAATTAAGACAAAATTTTAAACCTTTTTTTTAAAGAGAAAATTTCAAACCTTTTTATGGCTTCAAGTTCAAGTTTAGGTATCATTAAGTTTCTTTTATTAATAATGAACTTGATTTTTACTAATTGTATGTACTGTCACCATTCTTCTATATTTTTGTGTCAAACCAAAGAGGAATATTTGAATCCAGCAATTATTCCAAATTAAATTATTAAAAACACACTACAGTTATGATATCACAAGTATTAATAAGTTTTATAAACCCTTCTCCCAGACAACTCATGCTTTCTTTTAAAACTAAATTTGAATTTCAAGCCTAGATTATTTCATAGTGTCATTTTAAATCAATAACATCTGGAAGGGGGGAAATAGTTCCCCTTTCAGCTCTTCAGAACAGATTTCATTTCAAACCCGCCAGAAAACTTAGACATACTGCAAGATTAACTTTTGCATCACTATTTTTTTTTTTTTAATTCTCTCCTTGCCCGCTCCTCCCCTCTGGTTATATTTTCCTCCTCTGCTCTTAAATGTGTCTATTACCCTCAGGCTTTGACCTTGGGCAGACTGTGAGCACAAAGTCGTGTTATTTAGAGTGAAGTAACACCAGTAGTCAGGAAGGAACAATGTAGTTCAAGCCAGATAAAATAAATCTCTCATTTCCTGTCAAGGGACTGAGCCAAAAGCAATGATGAGAGACAGAGGGAGCAAACCGCCACAACTCTGAAATACAGGCGCCTGGGATAGACACAACCACAGGCCTCCTTTGAATATAGACAACAAAACCAAAAACAGCCAGAGTGACAGGAGACACATAATAGCTATGGGATAAACCAAAACATAAAACGGAGGGGGATCTGTGCAATTCCCTGCCCACAGAAAAGATATTTGAATTGCTTAAGTGGGAATCTTGAGAACGGCCCTGAAATGTGGGAGGGGCTTCCTTGCACAGACCGGGAGATTTCATACACTTGGAATCACACCTGTGTCTGCCACTTTTGACCAAGTCAGCTTTAGAATGAAAACCACGCGTATTAATTTGTGAGTGACTATTTGAGAGTAACTGCAAGTTGAAATTTGCAAATAGCCCTGGGAAGGAATTCCCGTATTCAATTCAATATACTTACATAGTGGTAATCCCTGTGCCCATCTTTAAGAAAGCTGCCTTTTGAATGACTGCTGATTTATTAAACAAACACCGAGAGAGTGCCTGCTGCTGCTGTTTAAAGTTATTTCAAATATTTAATCCCTTGAATCCTTAAAACAGCTCTAAGAGGAGGCATTGTTTTACCCTTATTTTATAATTGAGAAGCTTGAGAGGTGAAGTAACTTACTTAAAGTCACATGGGTAGTGAGTGATAGATCCTTGATCTGAACCCAAACAGTGGGGGTCCAGAGTCTACTCCCTTAATTACTCTGCTTCGCTGAATACAGGGCCATACTCCGCTAGCATGACATTTTACTAATCTTAGTTGTTTGCAAGTCCTGCTCAGACTCTTTTGAAAGCCATTATTTATTTCAGAAGCACAATGAGACTTCTGAATGCTCACATCAGATCTAGCAGAAATATTAAAAAAAAAATAGAACATGTTGCATTCATTAACAATGCTGAGTATTTCACTTTTGTCTAAAGCTCTTCCAAGATAGTAAAGGACTCAGAGTTCATTCATTCATTCATTCATTCATTTATTCCTTCAATAAATGCTCATTACTGAGTACTACTACATGTGGGTAGTGTGATGAGTGACAGAATAGTCTACTGGCTGACACGCAATCAAGGTTGTATTTTAGGTCCAGTTTGTTACAGTTTACACTGTGTAGAAATCCTCACGAGGACAGAAGACTTCTTTTTTTTTTTTTTTAAGATTTTATTTATTGTTTGAGAGAGACACAGCTAAAGAGGGAACACAAGCAGGGGGAGTAAGAGAGGGAGAAGCAGGCTTCCTGCTGAGCAGGGAGCCCAATGCAGAGCTCGATCCCAGGACTCCGGGACCATGACCTGAGCCGAAGGCAGACACTTAATGGCTAGCCACTCAGGAGCCCCAGGACAGAAGAGTTCTTAAAGACCAATATTAGTTTATATTTGGAGACAGGATTTTTCTTAACTCAATAAGATAAATAAATGCCTTTTGAATCAAACATTTAGAAGTTATCATGTGGAGATGTAAACATTCTTTAAGACTGTACACCCAAAGACTGTGAACACTTAGTGCTCTAATGATGATGGACATATGTCCTTAAGAAAGAGAGCATGTCTCATTGTGCGAATGTTTGTAAGAAGCATAAAAGTCTTAATATGCGCTCTTCTGTGATCCTCTTACACCTTCTAGACTGGAAAAGGTAGCAGTATTTCATTTCTTAATATACACTTTGTATTATTCAATTCTTGTACTAACATATTACACTATACTTATCTAGTAGATGCAAAAGTATTATACTTACCTGCTGTGCTAAGTTTCCTGAGGAGAATTTTGTGTCCTCTGTCTCTGTGTTCTTCTTCTTCTTCTTTTTTTTTTTTTAAGATTTTATTTATTTATTTGACAGAAAGAAACACAGGGAGAGAGAGAACACAAACAGAGGGACTGAAAGAGGGAGAAGCAGGCTTCCCGCCGAGCAGGGAGCCCGATGTGGGGCTTGATCCCGGGTCTCCAAGATCATGACCTGAGCCGAAAGCAGTTGCTTAACCAACTGAGCCACCCAGGCGCCCCTGTCTCTGTGTTCTAATCCCTGTCATTGCACTTGGCATATGGAAATTACTCAGTATATAATTGTTAAAGGAATGGATGAACATAGTGTACACATACATAGAAAGCAGAGGCATGCATATATATTTTATATGAGTCATATGCAAATCATGGATGGTCCAAGGCAAATGATGCTATTAAAGGCAATGATTATTCTTTTTATAAAATAGCAGTATTGATGTCAATAATTTATTTGAATGCTTACTATAGAAGACCTAGTAACACCTGTTTCTATGTTTAGCATGGGTTTTTTTCATTAAATCTTTATCCTAATTCTATGAAACATCTATATGTTTTGTTATAAGGTCAAATTAAAAATGACCATAAGTGATGGACCGTTTTACTTTAAATATCATATAATTCAGTTTATTCTGTTACTATTATTAATGGAAATGTCAGGAAAATAGGAAATATATATATTGTTCTCCTCGACTTCTAAGAAATACTAGTGTAGTCAAAATTCAGGAGGTAACTATATCTCACATTTAGGTTTTGTGAGCAATTCTATAAAATTTTCTGTATCCCCAAAGAAGAAAACTCATGTAGAACGGGAAAGGTTTTGGTTGGGCACCATATGATTGTGTGAGAAAACATGTGCTGGGTTAGGATGTAAAAAACACAGAAATTCCCCATAATGGACTTGGGGGACCCCTGCCTTAACCCCTGGAGAAATTCAGTGAGAGAAATCTGTCGGACTGTTTGGACATCTGTAGGTGGAGCAGACGATTGCTCCCGCACTCTCATGCTTTAATTTGAATTAGAAATATGCCTTTTATAGATTTTGAACTTTATTTTAAAAGGCAGGCTTTTGTATTATTATATGTTTAGTAATCTGTTCGCATATGATGCTTACGCAGAATACAAAATATTTGAACAAAATGAGAAATTAACTCAGACATTCAGATATTTTGTTTCCTGATGCCCTTAATAGTTGCACGAACAGGTACCTGATAAATACTGGTTAGATTTTTGCTTTCTGATATTTATTGACCTTTTTACCTCTCTGCTTTGTCTTCTGTTGACAGAAAATGGGACTTTTCCTTAATCTAACCCAGGATGTTTCCTTTAAACAAAAACAATTGCTTCCTTACTACAGGAAATTTATGAACCAGAAAGTGTGTGGAAACAATTCATCTCTTCTCTAGGTAGTTTGCAACACAGTGTGAGCCTAAGGCCATCTTAGGTTCTGGTGGGGAGCAGTATCAATTATTTTTATATGCTTCAATATTGTGTTATCTATTCCATCTCTCCTCTACTAATATTCATATTTAGGATATGCCAATTAAACTCTGATAAATATTCGATAATGCATTATTTAAGAAACAGGTTTGCTGAAGGTTTCGTGTCCTTCACAAAAATGAAAACTGAAGTCTTTGAAAAATAAAGAATTTCAAACAGCAGCACTGTATTATAACCCTGAGTAAAAGATGAGGCTCAAATAAAAAAATAATCTCTTCATGGACCAAAGATGATAATGAAATATACATATCTATTGATGGATTTCTTTACCTTTCTTCATGAGGAAATACCCAATGAAAATCAAATATCACAATCAAAACCATTAGAAGGAAGTAATTTTTTATGAACATACAACTAAATTATAGAATTCATTGCTGCTAGCTAGTCATGAAGCACATGACTAGTAAGTATACTTCTTTTAAAAGGGTGTATCATTTGTTATGAATATGGAGAACATTGTATTACATTATTTATAGAAACTTTAAGAGATTCTAGTTGGTCACACTTCTGAACAGATCAATAGCTTGGTCAAGAAGAAACATTTCCAGATTTTGTTAGCATAGCACATTTGATCTATTTTTAAACCTTGAGATTTTGCTAAGAATATTGGGCAATATTTAAGAAAGATTCAGATTAGGATAAATATTGGAAAATAGTTTTGTCAATTTTAAGTGCTTTATTACTACTTTGCATGCATAAAATTATAAAGGTGCATACTGGCATTATTATGCTAAGGTTAATGCATAATCGTTGGTACTAACATTAATACCAAGGTTTCCTAAAACTTGTATTCTTTGTTTAGGTACCTTGTGTGTCCTTAAGTTCTTATTTTTGTAATAAAAATGCTATGTTTATCCAGTTACACATTATTTTTTTTCATTATATTTGAGGACATTTAAAAATTGTTAAATGTGGAGTTGATAAATCACTTTAGGATATAATTACTCAGCACTGTGTCTTGTGCATGGTAGATGTTAAGCAAACAAACAACTTTAGTGATTGATTTGGGGCTTTTACAAGAGGACTTAGTGTTATTTAATGTGTGCTTAGTCTTCATTTTTAAATGCAGTTTAAAACAAAGTTATAGGGCACCTGGGTGGTTCAGTAGGTTGGGCAACTTCCTTCAGCTCAGGTCATGATCCTGGAGTCCCAGGATGGAGTCCCACGTTGGGCTCCCTCCTAAGCAGGAAGTCTGCTTCTCCCTCTGAACCTCCCCCGTCTCATGCTCTCTCTCTCTCTGTCTCTCTCATTCTCTTCTCTCAAATAAATAAAACCTTAAAAAAGAAACCCACAATTATAACTTATTATTAACCAATATATTAAAAAAATAAGTCATACCCAAATTTTTTGGTTTGTCATATATCACAAGAACATTCTGAGATTTAGAGGTAATATTTTTTTCTTTAGGAGATACTGTTCATTTCTTTATAGCCAGGTACAGAAACTGTTATCTAATGGTCTTTTCTAACTTTCATGTAGGTATCTGGTTGTTTCCTGAGCATGGGAAGCAATTTTCTGTTTCACTTTTGTTTTAAGTTGTATAGTTTTATAAATATTCCTTTCAATATTTTATTCACCAGTAGGCCCCTGTCATGGGAACAGTTTGGAAAGTTTTTTGTTTTTTGTTTTTTTCTTGCAGTTATAATTCACAAGAGAAGCTCAATTTGACAAATAGATCCCATGAGTGGTTTAAGGACTTTCAGATATGTAGTTATGGTACTATATACATGCAGTCTTTAATCAAAGGAACTCCAAATACTTTAATGTCCTCATTTAATTCTTATAACTGACAGTATTTCTCTAGTTCTAAATTGATTCCTCTCTCTGCCTTCCGCATCCAAGAATTTGTCACTTTTCTTGCACATGCTGTGACCAGTAAGCAGTATTCTTGAGCTTGAAAAATCAGTATTTTCATTTTGAAAAATGTTTTTAATGTTTAGGATTGAGGGACTGAAAGTGTATACATACCTAAGATAGGTTTCACTTGGTGAAAAGTATTCAGTGAGTGTCATGATATGCAAAATTCTTTTGTACCATTCAGAGGATAGAGGAATTCCCCTTCCCATTCCCTCAGGACTATCAAAAGTGATCTCCAGGATCCTTCAGCTCAAGTGTCTCCCATCCCTTTGTAGGTAAATAAGTTTTCGTAGATGTCCAGGTTTTTGGTTAAGAATTATTAGTATATTTTGATTATGGACAAGGAGGAAATATGCTTTAATTCAGAATTATACTTAATGTAGTAAATGCTTGGGATTCTTTATAAAGTTTCCTCTCCCCCATCACAAGGCATTCCAAACAGTCAAAAGTAATTTTAATAATCACTGCAGAAATATAGGTCAGGCAGGGGCGTCTGGGTGGCTCTGTCATTGAGCATCTGCCTTCAGCTCAGGTCATGATCCCGGAGTCCCAGGATCGAGCTCCGCATCGGGCTGCTTGCTTGGGGGGAAGCCTGCTTCTACCTCTCTCACTCCCCCTGTTCGTGTTCCCTCTCTAATTATGTGTCTCTCTCTGAAATAAATAAATAAAATCTTTTTTTTTTAAAAAAGAAACATAGGTCAGGCAAATATTCAATATCTGTAGAAAAATGTTGAAAACAATTATGTTTTTTAATTATCAGAGGGAATTCATGTAGTTTATGAGCAGTAAGGGTGCATAGTGTCTTACGATAATTCAGCAGTGCTGCTACAGTTACTTCCTTTCTGCCATGTGCAGGTGTTGGGTAGGAATTCGTGTGTGGTAAATCTATAGTCTCTTTACTTAATAAAATTTTTATCATAAAATGTTTTATAATTTAGAAAGTGAAGAGTCAGGGGTGTTAAGACATTTGTCTAAGGTCACAGGGAGGAAGACCATGGATATTTTCAACTCTAATTTCTGTTTACTTGTCTAACTGCTAAAGAAATAATATTAAGAACAGATTTTTTTTCCGATAAGCTGTTTTTTTTAATTATTTCAGAATACATTCATAATTATGTATTAAGCACACACCATATATTCATCACAGAGCTAGGTTATATACATATATGGTACAGAAATCATGTCCCATCTTCCTGGGAAAATAATGCTAACATAATTGAACTAAGGTAATGCAATAGATTAGCCTGTCTGATCACATTGGCATGAGTTAATTTTTTAATTAAAAAAAATTGAGATGCATACCTAGTTTCCATAATAAGAGCAATATCAGCAAGTTTAGAAAACAAGTGTTCGCTTCTATTGTATCCGTGTAGTTTAGTTTCCTACAGTACTGAGCCACTTCTGATTAGCTACAATAGGCAATTGGTAAAACTTCCTTGATTAAATGAATTGCTTTTAATTGGTGAAGTTTTTAATTTAAAATGTTTAATATATCATCATCCTTGTATTTATGCCATTAGAAAAAATATGAAAGATATCAAATGAGTAGGGGAAATTAATATGTATATATTGTGGGATTTGGATAAAGTTTTAATTGATCTGAAAATGCAGAGATCATTCTACAGTCATTATACCTGGAGAAATATTTTGCCATTTTTTTTAAAGATTTTATTTATTTATTTGACAGAGAGAAACACAGCTAGAGAGGGAACACAAGCAGAGGGACTGAGAGAGGGAGAAGCAGGCTTCCCACATGGGATGTAGGGCTCTATTCTGGGTCTCCAGGATCATGACCTGAACCGAAAGCAGTCGCTTAACCAACTGAACCACCCAGGTGCCCCTATTTTGCCATTTTTATAACAATTTGGACTTTAACTACCTTAAGTATATATGCTTTCCTTTTTACTATTAAATGTGAGCCAAATCAGATTTGTTAATGTACAAATGAGAATATCTTATTTTAAATTTACTTTTCTGGTTGCAACAATGTTGCATAGGGCTTTTTGTTTGTTTTTATAATCAATGAATTACGAATAGTTCTTTGCATCCAATTCATCTGTGTATTATCTCTCCAGTGTTGACTTTAGTGAGACCTTGAATAATCACCACAGCACAATATACTTTAAAGTTTTCAAAGCTATTTGCCTTGGCTTGTTTTAGTCTAGCAGTTGAGAAATTATTTAGTCATAGTCAATCTGACTTAAACACAGGAAAAACCATCAAATCATCATCTCTTTTTGAATCTCTATTTTTTTTTTCGGGAGGCTTCATTACTTCTGGGGATGTAAGTGACTCATATGTGTTGGGAAAACTCACAGTTTCCATGATTGCTCATATTTTTTTCCTTTAATATTTACCATTAGAAATTATATTTTTCCTGCTATGGATATGGGAAAGAAGAAGAGCTCCTGAAGTCCCTTTCCCAACAAAACTAGGATTGGATAGTCTAGGGAATAAATACAGGTTAGTTTTTCTCATTATGGTGTTAAGAATCAGAAGAAATTATAATAAATAAAGTAGTTTTAAAAAGCAGTGAAAATTTTAAGAATCATGGTTTGTAATTTTTAATTGAGATGTCCACATGAAGATCATAGGGAGCTCTGCAACTTGTTTGAGCCCAGTGTGATTACACATCTGTAAACAGGGCTGAGGCACTGTAAATATTGATGAAAGTATTACAGCTTAGAAGACTCAGAAGTAGCAGACACACTGATTTCCATTCATTCTCTCTCACGTACCACTCAAGAGTGAATAGTACTAAGTTGGATTATTCTCTGTTGGACTTCAAATCTAAAATATGTAATTTCCCACTTTGGGTAGTGAAAAAAAAATCTTCTGTCTTCTCTATCTTCGTTTAGTTGAATTATGTGGGGCTCTACCTGGGTTGCTTTTTACTCTTCTGGAAAAATACAAACCAAAGTGGGGGTTGAAGTTTCCATTATGTCAATAGGCCTCAAGAATGTGGCAATATTTGGTTGTGCAATTAATTTGTTTCACAAAGGGAAGAGCCCTCCTTAGGGTTTTTGTTGCTGATACCGGAACTCCCCAAACCCAGTCACATGTCACAGGCTTGTGGTGAAATCCAGGTAACTGGGAATCCCAACAGAGAGTCCCTCTTGGCCCCGGGTTTCTAGAGTTGGTATTGTCACTGTTCCACAAGGTAACAGGAAAGCCTAGCCTAGGTGGGATGATTATTCAGGACCACTGAATTCCTCCTCCCTGCCATGGGAGAGATTCCAGGGAACTCAAGGCACATGTTTTGCTCTGAAGAAACCTCTACATCGACATGGTTCTGGCTGAAAGAAAGGTTTCTGTGGTGACTCGTTTATCTCTATCTTCCTCTCCTAAGTTTGGTAGCATTTTGTTTTTGCTTCTAGAAACTGTATAATTAAAGCTTTCCAAATATTAAGAAAATATACAAGATGGTTCTGTCATGTTTCAAATTTCCATTTTTACCATTATCTCCTTTTAATCTCTTTTTGGGGAAGAGGGAGTGAGTGACGTTAGAAAGCATCCTAAAAATATTTAAGAGCATCATGATTCCTTGTGCATTTACCTGCCAAGTTTAGATTATGACTTTTATTAGTATTTTGTGTTAAAACATGCAGTAGACCCAGTAGTAAGTATCATTAAGTGTATGTTGAAAACTATAGCACAAAGTACCACTAAAGTAGAGAAAGAGTGATGGAAATTGCTAAACAGACACCAATTAGTGTGTATTTTGAGGAAATATTTTAGTAAAAATGAAGAAATAATTCTTGCAAACACAGATATGTATAAGTGCAATTTATGGGATGTAACTTTTTTCAAAAAATGTTATATTTAACTTTTGGAATAGGAATAAGTTTGACTAGAATATTTTGAACTTTTTAAGCTAAATACCACTTAAATGATATATTTCATCATATACTTCTCACTGCATTTTTTATTTGCCAGCCTCTTTGACACTCCCCCAGTAGAACTATGATTATGGAACAAAAATTTTTCAGTCAAAATGGGGACAAGGTGGCTCTTTCCTTTTCTGAGCTCACTTAGCTCTTTTAGCTATAGTCAATACACAGTAAGTTTATACCCTGATTCACATATTGATTAAAGTGATGAAATGCTATTATCTTCTATATATGGGAATTACTCTTGTGCTGTCAATGACAATGCCAAGAAACAAGCTTCAAGATGGTTAATTTCTAGGTATCAACCTATCTACTTTATCAGGATTCACTCTTTTGCTGTCTATATATCTACTCTATATATGTGTATACATGTTATTTATTTGAATTGTCTTAAGTGCATACTTGAATAGCTGGCGGGGGTCAAAGAGAGTTCAAATGATAGCAAAATGGTTTGTTATTTTCTCCCTTCCCCTCCCCCCTGTTGCTAATGCTAACTGATGAAGAGTGCAGGCAGTGTCCTTCAATTTAAAGAGACAACCTTGTTCATTTGGAGGGTGTGAGTGCCATTCTTGTGAAATACTGTAAATAGTAATTCACAAGAGGGTGACTTTTTTATTGCTTTTACATTGATAACATGCCTTGTGAAGACTTACAGTTATTCTGCTGAATTTAAGAAAGATAGGAATGGAATGTGTGTGTTCATTTAAACATCTGTATTACAATAAAATAATCCTTTATTATCTGAAAATCAGAACATTTTACATGTTGACCAATATTAAAATAACTTTTCAGGTTGTTATCCAGCATTACTCCATTTTTCCTCCAAGCGTCTTCCTGAAATATTGAGAGAAGTCCTATGAGTCTGATATAAATCACTGAAAGTACAGTTTATAAAAATGCATTTGAATCACATCTAGAAGTCTGACTTGCCACAGCATCATCAGATGCCTGGGCCAACTTTAGCAACCCAGGGACTGAGTATTGATGTCAAACAAAATAGGAGCCCAGCTTATTGTGTATTGAATTTGTAGGCAGCCTATTATGCAGCTAGATAAAAACATAATGCCCACATTTAAAGGTGACTGGGGAACATAAAATTACAGACTGATGCAGTGCTCAAGACATATCCCAGAGCAAGCCCAGTCAGTTACCTTTGCAGATTAACCCTGTGTACCTTCACAGTATTTAATTATTTGGTAAGGTACAGTAGAAGCATTTAAGAGTTTGAATGCCAGAAGCTGTTAAGTAAGTGTAATGTTGGAATGTTTAATGGCATTAATTATCATTTATACGTGAACCTACTCCTCCTTAAGGCCCAGGAGGCAGTGACTCACTGGGTTGTCATTAACTGTCATTATTGCTAGTGGAGTCAACTTCCTATTCATAAAAATAAAGAAGAAAATTAATGGTGAAAACCACATCATTCTATAATATAGTATTGGTGTTGCTAACTAACTTATTCTGTGTCTTAGATTTCTACGGCATTTTGAAATGTAGATGAATCTCAATATTTTCATCATGACAGTTTAAACAATTTGTGTGTGTGTGTGTGTGTGTGTGTGTGTGTTTGATTTTTATTTCCACTAGCTTTCTCTTGGCATGAAAAAAAATACCTTACAAATGATCTGCAGAGGGTTTTGCTTTTGTTTTAGTTTGATCATTTTTGAAAGATGCAGATATCGATTCAGAAGGATAACCACCTAGAGATGGAAGCAAATAGCTGACCAGGTCAGGGCAAAGAAGCTTGCTCCAGTCTGAGGATTTGACAGTGTCCAGTTAAGCCATTCACATTTTGTAATCAGTGAGGGGAAACCGGGAGGGTGAACAGTTGTAGAAATTTTAGTTGCATAAAGTTAAAATATTTTCAATTATATATAGTGGGGAGATGCTTTTCTTTCTTTTATTAAGAAGTTATTTACATGTAAGGGTCAGATGAGTTGAAGGACTATGATTTTTCTATTTGAATCTAATATATTTATTGAATTTTATTCCTGGTCACTGTTTCTGGATGTGATATTATTTTGTTTGGCTTAGATAAAAGAAGAAAGGAAAATATCCCCATACCTTTCGCTGTGTTTCTTTGTTTTAGGAATGCTACTTTGTTTGACTTATATATACATGGTAGTAGCTTCAAATAATCCATTACGAAAGCCAGTTTTTATTTCTGATTTTGAATTTTTATTTGTGAATGTTTTTTTGTCACTGTGAATAGTTACGGAGTTCACATTCCTACTCTGTGTATATGAGTGTAGGATAGGCTGAAATGCAAAGTGTGGTTGTTATCATTGGTAAAATTTCTGAGTAAATGCATGTACTAATACCAGAGTTGATGAAATTAAAAATAGATGGTATTAGGATAAGATGTGGGTACAAGTTGCCAAAAATAATGTTATTCAGTTTACCACCCCCAGAGTCACTTAGACTCTCCTCACAATGGGTATTACTGCCATCAGTATAGTATGTACTGAGGACTCATAATTTGCTAGGTACAGAAGAAAAAAAAAAGCATTAAAAAGAAATAACGGTGATTTGAGTCAGAAATATAAAACAGGATTTCGGATACTTTGAGTTTGCATCGTCAGGAGACTCTGGGGTTGGCATTCTGTTTCATGTGGAGACCCGCAGTTAATATGGTCCTTGTTGAAACTTAAAACAGCTCTATTAGTAGCTTGATTGAGAAGGGGGAAAGAGGCCTAGAGTAAACAAAAGTGTGCGTTTTCAAGACAGCCTAATTGTATACAGTACATTTGCTTCCGCGTTTCCTTCTAATCCATCAAACAGTAAAACGCACGAATTTATTCTATTACAGGAGATAAAATTGTTAGATAAGTATAATACACGGACCAAAAGGGGAAATGGCCTCTATTTAACAATTCTCTATTGTTCAAAGGATCATAGGAGTCCTGTTGCCTGCCTGTCACATTCAATCTAGTTGGGCAAAATGCTGCTCTGAAGGAAAGGAGGGAGGGAACTCTTAAAGTATATGCTTAGGCCTTTTTGTAAAACTTCCTCCAGAGGGATGATGATGAGAGTCCCAGGGGCAGGGGAGAATTGGGTGTTGTGAGTGACAGTCATTGGTTCTCCCGCACCCCCATTCTTGTCTTTGACTTTGGTACTGCCCAGGAAAGCCGTGCAGCAGTCGGAACTAATTGTGACTCGCTCAGGAAAGTCTTCATTAGCACTACCACACATGGTTACCAGATGTGCTGAAGGGCAAGGGGGGAGCATCTAGAGAGGGGAGAGGAACAAGTAGCTTCATTTGAAAACTTAATAATCTGCCTTTTGTTTCCAAGTGTATTGTGTTAGAGAAACGGGGGAAAAAAGGGAGTTGGGGAAGATGAAATGCCCTCTTATTCAGTCATTCTCTGGAAGCTGAATGGAACTCTTTGTTTCCTTCAAAATGTCAACATTTTTGGTGACTATCCATGTGTTGGAAATGTTTCACTTTCTCCAAGACAGTCAGTGAAAATTACCTGGATTATCAAAACAGTTATGCTTTCTAATGGCTGTGATTGATAATCCTAAATTTGGGATCTTGAATGAAGACTCAGTTTCTAAAATATGTAAATGCCCTGTAAAAACTGTCATCTTCAGATTACAAATTCCAGCTAAACATCATTGAAAATGATAAAACAAGATTCTCATCTGTCCCTAATCCTGCTCGGAGCCAGGCGTAGCATGGGGCGGCATGGCATCTTCTTTCGTAGGACTGGAATACTTTTAGCAATAAAGAGTACTGATTACAGACCCTTGAGTTAAATCTTTTATTTGTACTGTATACAGGTAAGCTCCCTGGAAATCTGTAGTCATTTTTACTCACTACGTTCCACAAGAGAGTAATGAACTTCTTAGAGAACTTCTATTGTTTATGAAAATGTTATTTATCATTTTCTCACCTAACTCTATACCTATATCTATTGCCACAGATTATTTTGGAAGGCCAGTGAGAACTATTCTAGATGAAACCTGTGGTTTCAAAATGGAACTTTTTGATGCTTCAGAAAATTGTGGCATTTAAAAATATCATCATTTGAATTCTAAAAAGCAAAGACACTTTAATTATTATTTATCTATTTAGTGTCTGGTTTGATTTTTTTTTTATTTCACTTTGCTGTGATCCTAGAGTTTCAAAGTAATCTTTTAAAGTTAGACGTCAAAAACCTTGAATACATGACTTATAAAAATCTTGAGACCTACAAATAAAAATTTCAAGACTGGCTAGCTATTTTACTAGCAATTTTAGGACAGTGCCTTTTTGGGTGATGCTTTTTCACTTCCATTTCTAATCCTTCAGTATAATCATAAAGACATTTGGAAAAAATTATAACCAAATAGACATGAAAAGTTATTTCAACCGGTTTTGGAAAATCATGGTTTAGATTAATTTCCTATTTAGATAAAAGACCCAGTGTTTTTTAACCTATTGGGGGTCATGAAACCAGTTGAAATCTTGATGAAATCTTTGGACCTTCTTCTCACAAATGTGCTTATACACAAATTTTAATTTAGGACCACCACCCCCAATCCAGCTTCCAGTTTGAAAATACTGTATTAGACCCCTCTAATATATGCCCCTACAAAAGAAAATACCCATAAAGTTCAAATGTTACCAAGTGTGAAATATATGATTTCTATGTTTAGTCCTAAGTGGTAGAAGAGAATATAGCCTGAAGGAAATTTCACTGAAAATGAAAAGTTTTCATTGATGTAGTTAGCTGCTACTGTTGGAGATTCACCTACATGTAGTATCTTTAGTAAGGCTTAAAGTCTCTTTCAGAAAGCAATCATGCCTTCTCTCTCATGTTGACTTTGCAAAGAGTTTAGTACAGCTTTTCACACACAGTATTCCCCTGGCATGGTCTGCTTGGATGAATAAATGCATTAATGAAGGGGTTGATTTTTAAATGTTATTTGTTGGTAGCAGCTACAGTTAAACAGCAGGAAACACTACCACATTGAACTAATTCTTCATATAAAATTTGCTATGAAAATATTACTTATGATTGTGGTTTTTATAATTGAACAAGAAAAAAATTCAGTCTTGAATTTTTAGTGTATTGTATCAAAGCCTTCCTGGGACAATATATTGCTGCTTACATCAATGCTGGCTGATTTTATTATAGGTAAAATTACAAAAAGTATTGCTATTTTCAGGAACGAAGGGTTCTTAGATAGTATTTAAAAATGCAGGTTTAAATGATATTTAATGTCAGAATAGTGTGTGACAAAAACTAAAGTTTAAAATGACAAATCTTTTTTCTTTCCTGCCATGGTTTATATTATCATTCTTGTATTGCCTACAATTATTTGTAGAAAAGCAAAACAATGTCAGGACATTGATGTTTATGTATTATTAGCTATTACTATAATTGCCCCCATAATTTATTATTTCACCCACAGCCCCAGTGATATCATTTGCTAAATCAAATCCCTCTACTATGTGTGTGTCAATTTTGTGCAGTCCCTCCCCTTCCTCATTCTAAATACTTTAACTTCGACCTCATCAGTGCTTACCAGCAATAACAGCATTGCCAATAACTTGCTTGTTTCTGCTTTACGTTGAATATTTCCTCAGTTTATGATCCTTATGAAACACGGATTTGACTCTGTCATGCCAATGCTGGAAATCACTTTTGGTCATTACTTATGAATAAAATCAGGAAATCACAGCTGGCCTCATAGTTCTTTATAAAAGTGTCCCCTGCCTCAACCCTTACTGCTCTCCCCACATCATAACCTCCAGCCATACCGAGTAACTCTGAGTTTTTAATTTTTTTTCAATGCTTTGTGCCAGCAATTCTCATTCTTCAAGATGTGAAAAATGAGACATTACAGAATATTTTTATGGGCTAATATATTCAGAGTGCTAAAGTAATATTTTATAAATGACTTTTACAAAGACTAACTTATAAATTAAGTTAGAAACTAGAATACATAAGAACGTCAGAACCTGAAAAGACTATTTTTGTTAGTGAACTATGCAAAAATTACTGCTATTCGTGTTTCACAGTGTTGGTACAACACGGACACATAGAGCATGGACTCTAGAGCAGACCGACTCAGTTTAAATCCAGACTTCTTCTGTTCCTCACCCTGTGGCCCAGCGTGTAACTTCGCCCATCAGTAAAACAAGGGTGAACCCAACTCCCCAGGTTATTATGAGAATTAATGTATTAGTGTGTGTGTGTATATATATATATACACACACACACTATATATATATAGCAGTTGGAAGAAAGTCTAGCACATATGAAGAGAGCTTCGTTGATATGATAAATTGGAGCTATCAGTATTTCTCAATTCTTTAATTTACTAGCACTATCCAAAGATATAATATTAAAAGTTGATTGTCCTCTTTTTTTAAAAAAATAATAATTTTATCTTCAAACTACTATTTCTGAATTTTCTAGGGCTTTCTTTTTAATTTCTTCATCGTTCAGGAACTTTAAAAAGCATAGGAACTTAAAGGAAACTAATACTAGAAGACAGTGGTCAAGATTTTAAAAAAATATAAATGCAATTAGGAGCTCAGCCCAATGAAAGGAGTAATCCTGGACAGGCACACCTGGGGCAAAATGGAATTCTATCTAAAAATAAAATGTTGAGAACATTTTGGTTCTTGGTAAATATTCCATTAAGGTATATGTAACTGTGGTATAAAATGGGTGAAGAATTATCTCAATTTGAAAGTAATTGTAAACAGTTGCTAAGCAATATAGGAAATAGAAAACAATGTAAATTTGTTGTTAAAAATGTTATTGGGGGCGCCTGGGTGTCTCGGTCTGTTAAGTGTCTGCCTTCAGCTCAGGTCCTGATCTGAGTATCCTGGGATCAAGCCCTCCATCAGGCTCCCTGCTCAGCTAGTGATCTGCTTTTCCCTCACCCTCTGCCCCTCCTGTCTGCTTGTGTTCTCTCTCTCTCAAATAAATAAATAAAATCTTTAAAAAGTATTACTTTGAGAAAAACTCAATTTTAAGTCTCCTTTAGATGAATATATTTAGCCATTATTATTTCTCAGAAAAATATAATATGCCTTTTTTTTACAAATATTTATTTTTAAATATGATTGCGTTTGCTTTTGTTGACTTGGATCCTTAACATTCTTGTGTTTAGGTAAAGTGTCCTTTCTCTTATTTGTTTTCAGAAACACGTGAAAAATATATTTTAAATCCACTAAATAATATTAAATAGATGTTTGCTGCTAATTAGTGTATGGTTTGAATTGTAATTATGTCATCCAAAGGGACTTATAAATACAGTCTAGTTAAAATGTGATTCAATCTCCAATCATTCACAGAGGCATACATTCATTATTATTCATTTACTGTTCTCTGATTTGAGCTCTGAATGTAATCCAGGAAAAGATGGAGGGATTTTACTTTTATTGTCATGATTTAATATAGCAGATCCCTTAGTTATCATCCTATACTAATCCAGGGATTGTTACAACTTCTTAGAGTCTGTTATTTGATTTTTAAATTAGTCTGTGTATTGTACTGGCATAACAGCATATAAATTCAAGAGGTTAGAAGAAGGTGCCACATATCATTGCAAGACAACCAGCATATATTTTCTTACTGTCCAAATTTTAGTTTAATTTTAAATGAAACTTCGTTTCAGCTATTTAATATATTACTACTTTAAAACTCTTATCCGTGGCTCCTATTAATCTAAATTATAAAGAAACTGCCAACTCCATTTATCCAACAATCTTTAGTAAGTCCCTGCTATGTGATAGGCACTGTGCTAAGTGTGAGGAGTTTTGCACTAAAGAGGACAATTCTGATCTCCTGCCCCCCAGGGATCTTATAGACTAGAAGAGAATATAGTCATTTAAAAAGTACCGTTACTGTAAAAGTGTTGATTGCTACAAAGTTTTTGACTACATAAGGTGCAAAAGAGGGAAAGGTCATAGGCAGCCAGAGAAATTCCTCCTACCCTCCCCCCAAACCTGGAAGCCATGGAATAGCAGTTTTTAAGGCCCAGAAGTGAAAGCATGAAGAAATCAGGGAATTTCCAGGTGAGAAATTTGGGATAGCAAAAAGAATAGTGAGCCCATAGTCAACAGGAACTAGATTGGGAAGGCCCTGGAAGCTTGTTAAAAATGTGGGACTTTTCTTAGAATTGTGGTGGCAATGGAAAAGCATGATGTGATTGAAACTGCATTACTTAGATGTGTTAAATGTGAGGGGAAAGATGTATTGGGGGAACATGATTGGAGGTAGTTAGATAGGATGAGTAGCCTGCCTTAGTGGTCCAGGGAGAGATCATGGTAACCTAAGTTTAAGGCAAAGCCAAGTTCTAATACTGGGGTACCTGAGGGCAAGAAGGTGACTTTGGTGGAAGAGTGCGCATGTGAATGAGGGGCTTCCTTAAAAGGGTCTCTGTACGTGTCCCCAACTGACATTAACACTGCCCTCTTTATGACTTTTCATTCTGGTCTTAAAAAATACTACGTGGTATTGCTTTCAAATAACAACGTGAATAACTGTTTAACAGAAAGAACATTGCTTTTGTAAATGACGCTGAGAAGACTTACCATCCACTGATTGACATCTTATCTTGCTATGCCTCTGCCTGAAGTTGAGTGATGTGACAATGAAAGATGTCAAAGTTGGGAGAGATTTAAGAGGATGGATTGATGGGATCTAATCATTTACTGGATGGTGGGCATTATGCCTAAATTTTTAAACTTTGGAGTTTCAGGGAATAACTGTGCCATTTCAAAAACATTGAGGAAGAACAGGAGGAGGTAAGAATTTAGTTTTAAATATACTGAATTTTAGGTAAGCGCAAGATAACTCAAATGAAGATGTGAAATGCAGTAGAACATGGTAGTCTGAAGTCCAGAGCAGATTTGAGTGGCTGTTTTCATATAGATCGTGCTTGGAGTCATGGGAGTAAATAACACAGAAAACAAACGAAAAAAATGCCTAATGTCAATCATGAAGAATTTCAAGTTTTAAGAGTCTGTTCGAGTATACTGGCTGGAATCTCAGAAGCCGAGTGAGAAGGCATTTTGAGGAAATAGGAAGAATTGACTAGGGACAGTCATGTCATGGACTTTAAGCAAAGGAAAGGATATATGAATCAGTGTCCGCTAGTTTTATTAATATGAATGAAGAGATTTGGGAGATCTACATGAACTGAGTGAAGAAGCAGAGGAAATCTTGACATGTTTTGCTATGAAGAATTCATGTTAAGCAATGACACTATAACTCTACCAACATGATATGAAGTTTTGTGGGTTTCCTTGGCTTTCAAATTAACTTTTAAGAGTTTATCTATGTGTAAATCTTTCTTAAATGCTTCACTGCTGCTGTGGCCTGGGGTTTTATATTTACAATCGCTGCAAAGTCCTTGGAGTCTGGTGTGAATTTGTAATGGTGATACACTGTTCCCTTGGTGGCTTCCTCTTCTCCTGAGTGGACGAGATTACATTAACTCTGTTGCAGATGTGCAGTGGAGAACTTTACAGAAATCTTTGCACACAATTTTAACATCCATAGCCAGAGGTAATAGCTTCTCTGCCTCAGCCTTACCAGTTCTATCCATGTAGTCATAGCGTTTTTCCAGCCACTAATTACAATCAATGATTTAAAAAAAAAAAATAAAAAGATTTTTCTCTGATTTTTCTCTCTCTTTAATTTTTTTTTCTCTTAAATTTTAATATCGTTGACCCACAATGTTACATTCATTTCGGGTGTACAACATAGTGACTCAACTTCTCTATACATTATGGCACAGATTTCTCTCTTTTGAGGTAAGAAACCTTTTATATTCAGAGCATCTAATGCAGAGTGAAGAAGCTCTTTACATGTCAAGATGACATTGTTTTTAGCAGTCCAGGATGTGAGTATCACCAAAATCTTTACTCCCATGGTTACCCTGTCAAAATCATTTCCTAAAGGAAACCAAACTGCCAATGCCAAATTTAGTTTTTCTTTGCTTTCTTTTGTATTGTGTTTACCCCAAATATCATGAGATATTTTGTATTTCTTCTGACTACTTAAGAGTGTAGCTATGTTGAATCTGGCTGCTCAAAATGAGGTTAAGCCATGTTGGGTATGTTCAGATTCTAAGATTTTATTTAACTACGATAATCCAATCTATTATAGAAATGTGGATTAGAAAGTAAATCTGGAGTTCAGGAGCTAAATGTTAAATATATAGAGTTCTTAGGCTCATTATTCTGTTTTTGCTAATCTTAATATTCTTTACATTAGTGAGAGCCAGCACACTTTTCTGATTCATTTGAGAAGAAAATTGGGTGGCCAAAAATGAGTATTGTTATTTATTCCCTGAAATACTTTTATTTACTTAGGTAATCATTGACTTTTTTTTTTAATGTGTGATATTTTACTTGTGAATAACTTTGTAAGTTTTATTAGTGTTTTATCATTGACTATTTGTTTATCAACTGTCAGCTGGTTTGAGGATTTGACAGAAATATTTTACTCTTCCCTGCCCTATGTATTAGATACCACTAGATAGGGGCAGAGAATCTCTCCATACTAAGAAGTAAACTCATCCTTCTATGACTATGGAAAGATCAGTCACTGTTCTTTATATCTAACATAATATTTTCCTTGGGAAACTGCTGGCAAATTTATTATGTTAAAAGTAGAAATGGAGATGTTTAGGCAGGAGAACTGGAGTTGAACTGGTAACTTTCAATTCCTTCTCTCTAGACTAGATTCTTTTCCTTGTTTATGTAACCTTCAGACCTTTTGTATAAGTTTAGAAAAATGTTTCTTTCCTGTAGACACACACTGGGATTACCCTGGTCTCAGATTCCTGGCTGCCATGATCTTCGGATCACAATCTGTATGTTCCTGTCTTTCCATTTCTCACTCTAGTGTTTGTTATCTTTTAAATATGAATGCCTATCCTCTCCAACTTTGCTCAGATCTCCTCTATTCAGGAGCTTTCTGTTTTGTTACTTTTCATTTTTTTCCCCTTTTTTTCTCTTTTCCATTTTATACCCTAAAAAGAGGATAGTTGATGTTTGAAAGTATTTTCCACAGATGTCTTTACATAATTATTAAAGAATTTTTTTTAAGTAACTGCACATTTAAAATTTAGTAAAGGGAGTAATTTTAATAAAGAATTTTTTAAGGTAATTGAACAAATTTTAGCAAATGGAAAGATTTTGATAAATGCTTAATTATACATTGCAGTTTATTCTTTACCTTTTTTAAATAATCATGATTGTTATATACATAGAGATGATCATTTTAAGAGAAACCATTTCTAGAATTTCTTAGGGATAAATTTAGTGTGGGTTACCAATCTTATTCTCCTTTGCTCAGTGAAAAATCTAAGTGCTTAAACTCAGGTTTTATAATTACGTTATGGATATTGAGGGTTGTAGTTCTTATATATTCTGCTCAACCCTAACACATTATTGACCCCTTCCACTTATTACCTTGTTGGCAGCATCTGTGAGTATGATAATTTGGAATTAATGCTTGAAAATTATTACACGTATTTAGGAATGTCTAACCTGTGGACCAATTTAGTCCACTCAACTTACTCTGAAACAAAATATTCATCTTGATCAAATGCCTATGAATTCCCATTATTTTCTGAATTTTGATGATTATTTTTAAGGTATGCTAATTTTATAACTTTGTAAAACAGTTATTTAGGAGGTTAAATCTAAATTGATTGCTATAAAATTTGGTTTAGTTTCAGTTAATGTGAAACAGTGCAAGGTAGATGGAAATAATAGACTATATGATTTCATTGTCTTGATATAAAATCAACTTGATATTTTGATTGGGTGAGTAGAGATACACTTTATAAGATATCAAAAGAAATTATTTTCTAGTTAGAATACAGTAGACCTTTATTTACAGTGTATAAGACACAAGTTCACCATCTCAGGAAGCGTAATTAATTCTTCTAACCATTATATTCAATTTCCATTATATTTCAAAATACTGAAGCAATAATGCATCTGTTTGTATTCCAATAAATAATTAAAATTAAAGAAACTTCTCAAAGTATTTCACTTCTGACATGAAGGACTATGACTAAATGCTTGTAAAGTCATAATATTTTAAGAAAAGCATACGAGAGTGGTAAACACCTAACACTCTGAATTTCAGAAGCATGGGTCTACCATTAAGTTGTATGTTTCTTATACATGAAAAAGATAAAGTACCCTGTGGGCCAGGATTAAGTCTGTTTTGGTTGATACTATATTCCCAGTACTTGACACTTAGCAAGCACTCAATAAATATTGAAGGAGTTAACAAATGGATACATGCACCTTATGGTTTTTATAAAGACTCAGTTAAAAATATGAATAAATACATAAATAAATAAGTGTGGATCTCAGTAAATGATACATTTACTTGCTCAATTGATAGGGGTTATTTTTATGATTCTTCCATGTCTACTCTAATAGTAAATATTTAGGTGGCCCCAAATTTAGCACTATGTACACCAGTATCAAAATTCAGTAAAGGGAAAGTCAGGTTTAGCAATTAATTTGGATGCTTATTTTGGGGATTATAATTTGAAGTAATGTTTAGAAACTATCTGAAACAGTCAACATGTTCTGTAGTGAGATAAAATTTATTTCTCCAAATCAGACACCATAGACTTAAAATGTTTATGAGATAATGGTACATTTTATATCTAAGATTTGGACAGCTTCTCTGAGTTTCAGTCTAATATGAAAAAAATTAACATTCATCCAATTTCTGAGGTTTTTATTAACTATGCAGATCAAGTAATAATGCTTTTTGGTAAGGAAATGAAGTGACTTTAAGAGAAACTTGAATAAAGTTTCTAATTAATAAATAAAAAGCTCTTGATGCAGCTATTCTAGTATGTGTAACAAACATCTGAATGTGCTTCTTATATGATAGTTACATGTCACATAAGCAACATAGCTTGCATGAGGGCTCCCTGGGAATTACAACTCCTGGATACACTTACAACTTTTTTGATACCCATTAAATTGAAATGATAAAACTTTAGATTTCAAATATGGGGGCTAATTTGCCCAAAGCAATGACATTACACCTTTGAATAGCTCAGAAATTAGAAATCATAATTTTCCCTTTTAGAAGTAACCCAACCCAAATAATAGCAATACATTTTAAGGAGGAATGCATGCCATTTGTTTACTCATGATCAGAAGTTTTGTTGAGGGCACCTCTGTTTTCCAGTGGTGCAGCTTAGAGAAAAGCTATCCGTTCATTCAATGGTACTGAACAAATGGCATATTAAAATGCTTTTGAAAACATGACTTCAAAAAGGTATATGTACCCTTATGTTTACTGAAGTATTATGTTCAATAACCAAATTATGGAAGCAACCCGTGTCCACTGACAGATGAATGGATAAAAAAGTTGTGGGGTAGATAAAGATATAATGCATATATATAGTGCATGTGTGTGTATGTGGGTATACATATATATGTGCACCCACATTTTTATACATATATTATGGATATAGATATATATACATGGAAAATATATATACATGGAAAATAATGGAATATTACTCAGCCATAGAAAATGAAATCTTGCTATTTGTAACACCATGGATGGGGCTAGACAGTGTAACACTAAGTGAAAAAAATCAGGGAAAGACAAACATCATATGATTTCACTCATATGTGGAGTTTAAGAAACAGAACAAATAAAAATGAAAAAAGAAGCAAACCAAAAAAATTAAAAAAACCCCAAGAAACAAAAACGGACTTTAACTATAGAAAGTTAATAGTTACCAGAGGGGATGTAGGTGGGGGTATGGGTGAAATAGGTGAAGGAGATTAGGGTACACTTACTATGATGTGCATATTGTATAGAATTGTTGAATCACTGTATTATATATCTGAAACTAATGTAACACTGTATGCCAAGTATATTGGAATTAAAATTAAGAAAATAGAAGCTAAAAAATGCTTTTTAACTAAATTTAGTTGAAATTACTTTTCATCAATAAATGGTTCTCATCTTTCTGAGAAGACCATCCTTTCCTGGCTCTGCAGACAGGCAGGTTCCGCCAACAACCAACAAACACAGGCTCAATCAGGCTCACAGCTTAGGTAGGGGGCACCTATGGAGCAATGATATCAATAAAATGAGCCCTGCCAATTCTTTAGAAGGACATTCCACTCTACTGTGCCAAATTTTGTGCTAGGTACTGGGAAGGGACAACAGTGAATGGCTAGACATCTTGTAGAATGGTAAGCAAATTACAGTGGCTACACAACTCTGATGGAATCTTGATCGCTTCCTCTTACAGAATTTCACAGGTTTCCTAATGTTTTTAGGATGACACCAGAATCCTTAACATGGCCTACAGGCTGCTTTTTATGGTCCAGGGTCCACCTGCCTCACCAAAATCAGCTCACACTGCTCTCTGCATTGCTACCTGAGTTCTAGGCCCATGCCCCTTTCAGACCAAATCCCTTGTAGCTGTTTCTGACAAGAGAGACTCTGCCTCTGTCTTCACTCTTTTCACCAAGTTCACACTTGAGAAAGAAGTGTCAATTCTTCAGGGAAAGCTCCTGCAGCCTCCCTTAATAGGTTAGAACTTCATGTTATCATGTATCTCTCCTTTGTGAGGCGCATCACACTTTAATTTGCATTTCTTTATGCATTTGATTATTATCGCTCTTTGACTAAATTGTAAAAACCATGAGAGCAAGGATATTATCTGCTTTTCATCATCTTTTTGTCTCCACTGCCTAGCATGATGCCTGACATATACTAAGCACTCAAAAAGTATTTGCTCAATGGAGAAAGGGATGGATAAAAATGAATGACACAAGATACACGGGAATGTGCTATGTTCAAAAAAGAAACCCTGACAAAAGACTATGGGGTTTGGGAAGTAAATGAATTTCTCAAATGACTTGATCTAAAATGCATGGAAGTGTCAACCATTATTGCATTGTTGAAGAATAGAGGCTGAAAATCTTGCCAGAGCAGATTGAATGATACAAATCTCAAGAGTCCAGAGTTGCTGAGCACCTGTCATGTCGAGGGCACTTTATTAAGTATTCCAGGGAATCATCCACATAAGAATTATATTCACCATCATTGCCATAAGATACTGATGCTGATTCTGGTGGACCAAAGGGATACCTTGGGATTCTTATTATAATCCCCCAAAGATCATATTTCTGTCATTTAGAAAAACTATCTGATTCACTAGAATTTCATTTGAGGATCCCTGGGCCTTGACTATACAGGGCAATGTTGTAATAGTCCTGAGAAGTTACCATTAGTAGCTCTTTGGTGTTGACAGTGTGCAAAGCGTTAATGCCGCAGTGTAGTCATCACATCTTCAAACCGCTTAAATCCGTCTTGCTAATGAGAGTCTATTATTCTCAGCCTACATCAGACCTTCATACAGTCTCTAAGAGAAGGAAACCCCAAATGTGGATGAACTTTAGGGCTGCTGAGGAAGGGCCCAGGATGCCTGGCTGTGTCTCTCTGTAGACCTCTGTCCTCATCTCACACAGAGCTCCTGAGCTAGCCATAGGACAGTGCTCTGTCTTCTGATACCCTCTGAAATCTCAGGGAACGTACCTTTCATTCTCTTGCCTTTTGTTTAATAGGCAGAATTTTTTTCCTTTCCTCGTCCTGTCTTGATAAATGTTCTGTATCACTGTCACCCTCTTGGTGCGATGCCAATGATGTCACCCCTCTGGTGGTTATGACTCCGTTGCTACTGGTGAAGACCTTTCTCAGGAAAGGGAGCAGGCTCTGTAGGCTCGGTGCCAAGTGTCCAGCTTATTCCATAAGCCAGCAGTTGTTGGGATGTTTTCTGCAGGGCAGACATCATCTTCTTTAATCACTGGTAATAATGAAGTTTTTGTCATATTAAAGGGGAAAGAAGAGAAGCGATTGAGAATAGTTTGAGAGGATGACTGTGCTGTCCCTCAGGTCCAGCGACAAGAGGACTACAATGGGTAGCTTTCAGAACTACATATGGTCTTCCTTCCGAGGGATTTGATTAAGCGACTCCGGATGAAATTGAAATCCTGTGATTTGACCTTTGTCTGGCCTGGGAGGGCTGCAATTCGCATAACAATTTCCTTTTGTTCTTTGTTTGGAGTTATTAATCCAACATGAGCCTCGAATTAATCAAGGGTAGTGCGTAGCTACATTTCTAATTCACAGCTCCACTGCTTGTGTCTTTTTTAATTAAGGCCGAATGATAGCAGGCCTTAGCCCTGATTGCCACACTTGCTAACCACACATTGAGGGATGAAGAGGCTAAACAGGCAGAATGAGATTACTTCAAGGTTTCCCTTAATTGTTTTCTTCCTTTAAGTAAAGAGCACTGACTGAACATTGTTAATTCTGGACTGGGAGAGCTCTTTTTATGTGTGTTGCTTGTCTTGACTTTGGGATAGGGTGGAGAGAAATCCACATTTCTGTAAGTACCCTCAGGTGTAATTACCAAAGGGATTACTCAAGTCAAAATTTTAGTTGTTGATTCAAACTCCACCACATATGTTCACGAGGAATGGGAGATTGGTTAATGGTGGGGGCCCCCCACGTCAAAGAACTTTGACCCTTAGTTACCTAAATATTGTGTAGAAACTTTAACATTTTTTCACATTACTTAGTCAAAACTTTGTAAGAGTAAATAGATTGGAAGATTACTCTAATGTGACATGTTATTCCAGAGTTCAGTACCACATGGTTCAATCTTCTACCTTGTCAAAGGGATTTAATTACTAGAAGGGCCTAATTATAGCTCAGTCTCACCAAACAGGCTGTGCCACACTGTGTGGAATCTGGGATGGATCATATGGGAAGTTAGTAATAACTTTTTTCCCCTTTGGTAAAGGTTACCAATTGCCTCCATTCCTTCAGTGGCTTTCACATTTAGAAGGGAAATATAACATCCAGGTATAGATCAAATGATGTTAAGTAAAACTGAACTCCAATTTACTGAATTACTATGCCTCTCCCTAGAAGAAAATTATTCCTTATAGTGGAAAATCAGCTCTTTGACACTGGGAACATTTAATTAACCACTGTTGCAACAAAATTGTTAGGATCTTTGTACAAATCTGCAGGTAACTTATTCCTCCCTCCTAGTGGCTGACCAACCTAGAAGAGATTGACTCTTTATTGACATAGAGTTCTGGCTTGGACAGAGGTGTAGAGTGGAATCAACACAGACTCATTTGGCGTGTGATCTTTTTCTTCTTGAGACTCAGGTTTTAGAATAAACAGACAAACGAGAAAGTTAGGTCAGACAATCTATATGGTTCCTTTCATCTTTGAAACTAGAATTCTACATTTAAAAATGCCATTTCAAATCCCAGATATAGACATTTATTTCTCTAATCTCTGTTTTGTCTTTGTCTATGAAAAGTAGTAAACTTCCATTGGGTAGAGATGTCCATATAGTTTTCATAGGATTAAAGGATGGAAAGCATTTTCATTTAAATGTAGTAATGTATTTCAAATTGGCCTCCTCTTATGGCTGTATTCAATGTTATGTTGGGTTTACTAACATTTGAATAAGAATTATAT
>PITA01000245.1:232851-289360 GCA_004023965.1 Spilogale gracilis
TTCGGCTTTCTAGAGTCACATATGGAACCTAATCTCTTTATAAAATGCTTTGATTATTATATGCTGAGAAGGTAGAGAAATGAAAACGAGAAAACTGTTTAGTATGGGCAGAAACATATTTTTGTTCACGTTGGGTAAGACAGGATTCTTTAATCACAAAATACGTTAATCTAGTATGGGAATGCAGTTCTCACTTAGAGGAGATGGGAAGAGCTACTTCCCAACATACCTAGAGTTAATAGACAGTGAAGAAGAACCTGATGGATTTAAGAAGCATTTGGTAGTTCTTTAAAGCGTAAGTGTTGCTTGTCTTCAGTACTGACTTATTACTGCTCATTCAAGATCTGAGGTTCCCCCCCTTAGGAAGTAACTTCTAATATTCTGCCCTGAAAAAGTCGTTTGAAATGGATGCAGAGGAAAGAGTGCCACCTGCTGATATCTCATCCTAAAGCAATTCTGATTTCCTTGGAGGTTTCTCAGATGAGAACTTAAATGTGCGGTACTATTTATTAAGTCATAAATGACAAACACAAAGCCTAGATTTGTGAGGCTGCAGTTTTGTGATCACGGAGTTTTAAGGTTGATTCAAAAGGACTCAAGGATTGATTACATATGTTTTCATTCAATTTAAAATTCTCCCCTTCATGTGGTGGTTTTCAAAAAATTTCAAATCCACCATTTTATCAGTTATTTACATTTTTCTTCTTGTTAGTTGCAGAGAAAATTGTGGGCAGTATAAGAGTGACTTCTTGCCATGTGAAATTGCCTTGTCCTGATTTTCTTCTGGACTCTTCTCAGTGTGGAAAAACCTGTCTAAGAAAAGCCACTTTGTGATGGTAGCTTGGAACTGCTCTCATGAACATGCATTTTCCTCATTCTGTCTTGCAAGGGAACATACTTCTTTCTTCTTGCCTGTCACTAATGGTGAAAATTGCTTAAAGAAAAAAAAAAATATGAACTCGTTCCCTACATGGCCCGGTAGCAAATTAAGATTGTAGAAATTTATCATTTCTATTTTTCTTGCTAGAGTTTATAATCTGAAGAAATTTTATAAGTTTTAAAAATAATTATTGGTATGTAACTGCCCATTAAGTATTGGGAAGTTAGGAGAAGTGATGTGTGTCTAATAAAGAAATGAACTTTGATCTCATGAAGAAAAATTGAAGTAAGCCCAGAGAAGAATTTTCACCTGAATATGATCCTGATATCAGATATATCAGTATAATATTTTTGGTCACATTTATAACTTCAATTAATAGGACAAAACATGATTCTTTTTTTAGTCAGTTTGCAAGCAAGTGGTCCATGCAGGCAAGTTACCATTTAAAAAAAAACAAAAACAAAACAAAACAAAAACAAAAACAAAAAACTCCCAATTTAAGTATAATTTTAAAAGTTGACCAAGATAATGGGTGGGCTGATGCATGCTTATCCAGAATGAAACTCATCACCTATTGCAGTTTATTTATCCTTAATTGTTACTTTAGAACACTTATAGTTTACCTGTGCCTCCAGTGTTAAGGTGATTTTATGTCCAATCAACTCAGGCATGAATAAGGTTGTAGGCACAGCAAGTAGAATGAGCAACAAAGGAGTTGTTACCACAAAGGAACAACTCTAAAAATGGGCCAGAGCTGTCAATATTTCCTCCTACTCAACAAAATAAAAGTTGTTAACAAAAAAAGATGGAATCCTTTTTTTGGAGACATAAAAAAAGAAAACGAGAATAGATGGAAAGGATAAAAACAAGGAAATTTAGTCACAAAGTGTTCATTTATAAAGTTAGTAAAAATAAAACATATTTTCCAATCCTTAGAAAGTAGGAGACCAAGATCATGCCATTGATATGAGTCACTATCATGGTTGTTTTATATTTATATGAGGTGCACCTGAGTGTGCATGTACATCTCTGTGTGCAGGAGCATGCACATGCATGAACATATACGTTATAAGGAACACGGTTTCCTATTTTTAAATTTTGAGTGATTTCTGTAGACATTCTGCAAGTCACCAATTCTGCTTATGTATAAGTAACCCTATCATATGATATGATAAGTAATTTTCTACATAGACTATTTCCCCTGATTGCTATATCATTGTTATGATTTCCCTTCTGACATATCTAATATTGACTTTTTAAAACAAGAAAAAAAAGTGGCTCGTCATTCCATGTCATTTGGAATTTCGTCTACTGGCATCTTTAGCACCAAAATGCTATTAATATTTTAGAACATTATTCTAATTGCTAAAGAAAGATTCTCTAAGAAATGCACAGCAACTGGTAGCAATGGCAATTTTTATTTAAGACACATGCTCCCTTTTTCCCTTGTTCTGGGGCTGATTGTTAGTCCTTTGGCTTAACCCCTTGTATGTCCTATTTCATCAAAGAAACTGTTAACTTCCTATTTCTGCCCTTCTTAATAATATATTTTCTGATTGGAATCATACCTCCCAGTGATAACTGCTGATTACTTCCTTTTTGTGTGTCTCCCCCAATATACATATATAATCCTTACTTTCCTTTACACACATTTATTGAGTACCTGTATGTGCCAGAAATGGTTTCAAGGATATATCTTGGGATGTATAGCAGTAAACAAAACTGGCAAAGATCACTGCCCCTGTGGAACCACATCCTAGTAGGAAAGGAAGTCAAAAAATGGTAATTTTATCTTGACTAAAAACTTCAGCAAATGTGTGGAATACTGAGAATTAGAATAGTTCCTGGCATAGGGTAGTTTGGATAAATTTTGTTGTTTTGATTGAGAAGTGGTTTTATTATGAGGAAATGTGTGGAAAATAGTCCTATTTCTGCAGTGATGAACTAAATCCAAATATTAGACTAGATTTGGAAGACTGAATGAGGTAAAGAAATATTAGATGGGGGGCACCTGGGTGGCTTACCTGGTTAGCCATCTGACTCTTGATTTTGGCTCTAGTGGTGATCTTGGGGTAATGAGATCAAGTTCTGCATCTGGCTCTACACTGAACATGGAGCCTGCTAAAGAGTCTCTCTCTTTCCCTGTGTCTTTGCTCTTTCACTTTTTCAAATAAAAAAATCCTAAAAAAAAAAGAAAAGAAAAAGAAAAAAGAAATAGTAGATGGTGAGGACCGTGGTAGAGATTGCAGGATAATTTCTTTGGAAGAACAGAAGAACATGAGACCCACAAAATAATTCCAGCAAGAAATCTTTACTTTCTTTGTTGTTACTTCTTTAACTCCTGAAAACCTGTGCCTGAATTTAGAAAACTTGTGTCTTATTTCTTGTGAAATATTTGGGGGAAGGTATTAGGAATGGGTGGGATACAATACCATTTTGATTAAACAAGTATTTTAAAACATCCTTAGATAAAATGGGACTTGATATCTCTGGCTTATAAAAATCTAAACATTAAAAAATTAATAACTGTCAAATGCTATCTTTATGCTTCCATCTTCTTTTTGGCTTTTCTAAGATAATGGAAGCTTCAAGCTTCCTCCAGAGTGAGAATTTCAGAAGACCCAGGAAGAAGCTGCACGATTTATTACAACCTAGACTTGAAAGTCATGCAGCATCACTTCTGCTTCATTCTGTTGGCCAAAAAGTAAATCACAGGCCAACCCAGATTAAGGGCTGATGAGTTCACAATGGGTATGAATACCAAAAAGCATCGTTCATTGGGGACCATCTTTGGAGACTAGCTACCATCCTCCCTTTTAAGTATTAGCTGTATCTGAACTTTAGGGAGGAATTTATTTGAACACAGAAATGTACCTACAAGTAATTCAAAATTTGAATATTTAAATTATCCTCTTAAAAATGATATATTTTTTCTAATATCTAGAGTACTTAGTTTCCTGGTTAATATTAAAATGGAGGGTCATAATCCCTTAAAAATAGAATTTCGGGGAACTGAGAGCTTAGATTTCTTTTCTTTCTGGAACTAGATCTTAAAAATATATGTGCAGATATAAACCAAGTTTTGCATCTAGGATGTCCATCCGTTCTTCCTGGTAATTGAATTCCACTGACTGACATAATTAGGCCCTATCTGTTAAACCTGTTGTGTCAAAATCTTCTTGAAGTGTCTTCATTTACATATTTTAAACATTGCAGAAACAATCATAATAGTCAGTTCTGTCAGGACCCATTGTAGAATGCTTTCATTCTCTGATTGACAGCGATAATAATTGATACTATGGGTCCTTTATATTAGAAGAGTTGTTTATTTGGCATAATATTCTAGAAAATGAGCACCGAAAAGCCTTAAAAGTGTTTTGGTAAAAGTAGCTTCATCAATTTTTCATCCATTTTTCACTCCTGTCATCTCAGATGGTTTGGATCAAACTGTCCCTAAATTAGTAGACTGGAAAAAGAACAATCTTAGTTTCTTATTTCAGATATTTTTTGGTCTCTGTAGTCATTTCTCTCTGTAATCATTCACAGCTTACTGAGTGGCAGCTATACTTAAAAATATCTAAGAAGTTTATTCCGAAGAAGACATCCTTTTTTTCCCCCTTAGGCAATTCCTTAAACTTAATTAGAAAGACTTTGCAAGACCATTTAGTAACTAAGACAACACACACATTATAAAATAATTTTTAAAAATAGGTATAAAGTACTAAGTATTGAGACTTAGGTATTCTTTAATTCTTACTGCCTACTTCCTGTTCCTCACTGCCTCTGTTTGTTATGTTAAGATATTAGCATTGGTCTATTAAGACCTATTTGGTGTTGTTTGAGGAGGCTGAATAAAAAGATCTTCCCTGCTTCCTATTTTTGTGAACTGGCCATTATACAAAGGAGTAAGCTAGATGAGGGCTAAAAGATTATGGCTATTACTAATAAAGGTGATGCCAGAGAATGTGGGCAGGGAATTAGCACAGAGTGCCAGAATTAGGCAGATTGGCCCACCTAACTGTAGGAGATGACAGGAGACAGGCCTCCTTCCACAGGGGCAGAACAAACAGAACTTGTGATCCCTACAAGCATCTACCTGCCAAGAGAAAGAAGAGGAAGGAGCTTGGTAACTATGTTCGGTTTCTCCCAGAAAAACCCCTAACCCCCCCCCCACACACACACACAGAAGCATGCACACATGCACGCGCAAACACACAACATACACACATTACTGCTTCTCCCTTGAAAAGGAAAAATAGAAGAGACAGTGAGAAATCAGGATTGCAGAATAGTGGAATTGACTGTACAAGTAAGGACAATAACAGAAAAAGCATTTTGCTACTAATTTTCTCAAGTTTTTGCTCTCTTAATATCTTGAGCTTAGTCATTAAATCATTGACACAGTAATGTGAAAAGAGTTCTCTTACCTTCTTTTTCAAGATGCTCTCTTATTTTATTACTTTCTGTACTACCATCCTGATGAGAAAATGGGGATTCTCCTTATGTCCGTAAGAGTGACCATAGGATGCTCTGAAAAAAGCTTTCCTATTCACTGACTGGGTCAGGATAATAATTCTCTTCTTGATGATTACTACAAAGGCTTTGGCATCAATAGCCCATTTAAATCAACTAGTAAAAAACCTAGCCAAAGAAATGAATCCAGAATGGATATCAATGCAAAACTATTCCAGATGCAAATAGAGAGTTCAAGCACCCGTGAGGGATTTTTTTCCCTCTCTATTTTGTTCCACTGGAAAATTTCCGGAAGTGAATATATAGTAGAGCTTTCCAAGCTTTGATAATTTATGTTATAGCTAGTGAAAGATATACATTTTTTGCTTGTTTAATTATCCTCTCTGTATTTTATAAAACTTCTCTAAAAGATAGTTTCAAGTTCTTTTGTTCATGGTAATAGTTGTATCTGTGACATGATTTATTCATGCCATGAATATTTGTTGAGATCCTAATATGGGCTAGATACTATTCCAGGGCACATCTGTTATTTAATAATGGCTTTTAAAGAAACATAATAAGGACAAAAATATGTAAACCAAAGTTAAGAGAGTATAGAAGACCTATTTTCGACAGAGAAGTCCTCTTCAAAGAGGTGATAATTCAGAGTACTTAATGAAGTGAAGGAATGAGCCATGAAGATGTCATACTAATTTTGGAATTACATGCCAGACAGAGGGAACTGCAGATGCAAAGGCTCTGAGGTAGAAACATACTTAACAGGTAACTCACAGGAGAATGTGGCCAGATGTGACAAATATGGTTACATATAGCAGGAAAAGAACTGGAATATTTAACTGAAAGAAAAGTGGGTTCTATATTACAGATGACTCTGCCAATAGTCATCTGATTAAAGATCATTCAAGTTTCTCTTCTTCAATAATTTGTGAAAGCTTCATTGAGAGGTTGTTTACATCCTTTAAAATTCACCTGTTAAAAGCATATTATTTAGTGATTTTTAAAGCAGATTTGTAGAGCTGTGCAGTCATCATCTCAGTCCAATTTTAGAACATTTTTATCATCCTCAAAAGATCCCTCGTGGCCATTTGCAGTCAGTCTTTCTTCCTAACTCCAGGTTCAGGGCACCAATTATCTATTTTCTATCCTGATGGATTTGGGTTTTTTGGACAATTTATATCATTGGAATTATGCAATATGTAATTTTCTGGACTTGGCTTCTTGCACTTAGTGTACTGTTTTTGAGGTTATTCTATACAGAAATTAGTATCTGCTGTTTGTTACTTTTTATTGCTGAATATTGTTCTATTAAATGAGTAGACATTTGGTTTATACTTTCAGCTGTTGATAAAACTGGACTTTTTTTTTCACTTTTTGGCTATCACAAATAATGCTGTTACAGCATTCACACTCAAGTCTTTGAGTAGACATATGTTTTCTTCTCTTTGGTTGGATATCTAGGAGTGGATTACTCAGTTTCATTGTAAATTTCTGTTTAACTATTAACAAAATTGCCACACTGTTTTCCAAAGTGGCTATACTATTTTATATACCTATAAGCAGTGTATGCATGTTCCAGTTTGTCTACATTCTAGACAATTTTTTATTGTCTGACTTTTAGAATATGGCCATCATTGTGGGTATCAAGTAGCATCTTCACGAGGTTTTAATTTGAAATTCTTTAATGATTAATTTTTTGAGCATCTTTATATATAGATATATTTAGCTTTATCTTCCTTGGTGAAATTTATATGTAGATCTCTAGTGAATCTTTAATTGGACTATTTATTTTATTAAGTTTTATGAGTTCTTTATATATTCTAGACACAAGTCCTTTATGTTAATTGTGACCTATAAATTTTTTTGTCCCCGGTATGTGACTTATGTTTTCATATCTCTCATGGTATTTTTTGAGGAATAAAAGTTTTAATTTTGATAAAGTTCAATTTATCAGTTTTTCTTCTATGTATCATGCTTTAAGATCAGATTTTTTTGTGTTTTCTTCGAAACATTTTGTGATTTTAGCTTTTACATTTAAGTCTATAATCAATTGTGAATATTTTTGCTTTTGATGTGAGATAAGGGTCAAATTCATCTTATAGCACATGGAAATGTAATTGTCTTTACACTGTTGAAAAGACTGCTTTCTCCTTTGAATTGCGTTGGCACTTTTGTCAAAAATCAATTGACTATAAATATACAGGTTGATTGCTAGATTTTCAATTGTGTTGTGATGATCTGTGTCTAACTTTATACCATTGCCGCCACATGTCTAGATCACTGTAACTTTATATTGTGCCTTGAAATAAAAAAAGTCTAAGTCCTCCCACTTTGTTCTTTTTTCAAACTTGTTTTTGTTATTCTGTGTCCTTTGCATTACCATATAAATTGTATAATCAGCTTGTAAATTCCTACCAAAAAAAAGCCTGCTGTCATTTTTATAGGAATTGTGTGTAATGTGTAGATAAATTTAAGGAGAATTTCCATTTTAATACATTGACTCTCCCAATCTGTGAACATGGAATGTCTTTCTATTTATTTGTTCTCTAACTTCACTCAACAGTATTTGATAATTTTCAGTATACAGGTCTTGCATTTTCTTTGTCAAAGTTATTCCTGATATTTTATTTTTAACACCATTGTGGATGAAATCATTTTCAGGTTATCTATTGCTGGTATATAGAAATATAATTGATTTTTGTATATTGATCTTGTATTCAGTAATCTTCCTGAACTTAGTCATTAGTTTCACAGTTTTTATTAGCTCTTTCAGATTGTCTATACATATGATCAAATAACCTGCCGATAAAGCTGTTTTACTTCTTACTTTCCTCTATGGGTGACTTTTATTTATCTTAACTCATTACACTGGCTAAAAGGAGTTCAAATGGAAATCAGGAACACAGACATCCTCAACTTGTTCTTGATTGAAGGAGAAAGTATTCAATCTTTTCCTATTAAGTGTATTAGCTATAGTTTTTTTTCTTTTTTTTCTAGATGCCCTTGTTAGTGTTAAGAAAGTCTCCTCCTAGTCTTTGTTGACTGAGAATTTTTTAACGAGCAGTTGCTGGATTTAGTCAACTTTTTTGGGGGTGCACAACCACCATGCATTTTTTTTGTCATTTATTACATGATATAATATGGTATGTTATAATAATTGATGTTTAATTACTAAACCAACTCTGCATACCTGGGATAAATTTCACTGCGGAACTGTAATTTTTTATAAATGTTGCTCGGTCAGTTTGCCAATAGATTATTGAGAATTTTTGTGTCTGTATACATGATGAATATGGTCTGTCATTTTCTTTTCTTTTAATGTTTAGATTCTCCTGTCTCTTATTTTTGGGAAGAGTTTGGGAGGCTTGGTTTTGTTCTTCTCTAAATGATAAAATTCACCAGTGAAGCCAACTAGGACTGAATTTTTCTTTGTAGGAAGAGTTTTAGTATCTAATTTTTAATAATTATAGGTCTATTCGGATATTTCTGATTCTTCTTGAGTCATTATTTATATTTTTCATCTTTTTAGAATTGTGTATATTTTCTCTAAGTGTCTGATTTGTTAGCATTAAGTTTTTGATTGGATACTTTTATAATACTTTGAATTTCTCTAAGATCAGTAATGTTATTTCCACATTAATTCCTGATTTTCATGTGTTTTCTCACTTTTTATCTTGGCCAGTCTATCTACAAGTCTGTCGATTTTATTGGTCTTTTTAAAGAATCAGATTTCATTAATTTTTCTCTCTTGTTTTTCTATTTATTTTGCTGAGTTCTACTCTATTATTTCTTGCCTTCTGCTTACTTTATGTTAATTTGCTCTTTTTCTTTCTAAAGATAGAAACTGCAGCTATAAAATTTCTCTAAGCACTATTTTATTATTTATTGATTATTAATTTTGGGGAGGGTAGTGGGGCAGAGAGAAAGAATCTAGTGTGGAGCCCAATGTGGGGCTCAGTCTCACAATCCTGATACCACAATCTGAGCCAAAATCAAGATTTGGATGCGTAATTGACTAAACTACCCAGGTGCTCCTCTAGGCACTATTTTAGAAGTATCCCAGAAATTTATTTTTTGTTTTCATTTAGTTCACACTACATATAATTTTCTCTGTTATTTCTTCTTTGATCTTTGGGTCATTTAGAAACATGTTTCTAATTGTTAAATTTTTGTTGATTTCCTAAATTTCTTTCTGTTGTTGATTTTAATTTAAATCCATTTTGGGTAGAGTACATACTTTATATGATTTCAGATCTTTAAATATCATTAAGACTTTTGTAATGGCTTACCATATGGTGTATTAAGGAGAATGTTCCCTGTGCGCTTGAAAAGAGTGTATATTATGCTGGGAGAAGTGATCTATAGATGTCAGGTCAGTTTTTTGATAGTACTGTTCAACTCTTCTATACCCTTGGTGATTCCTCTCTGGCTGTCGTATGATTTCTGTTTACATGGTGTATCTTTTTCATTAGTTTGCTTTTAACCTATTTATGTGTTTGAATCTAAAGTATGTCTCTTCATTATTTGCTTTTTAAATATTTTATGTCTTTTTCTTCTTTTCATCCTTTACTTCCTTCGATGTGATAAATACATATTTTCTAATATCTTTAAATTCTCTCAATATATATTTATTAATAATTGTGGAGATTACATTATGCTTTTATATGATCAAAATCTAGTTCAGATTAATACTAGCCCCATTCTTATAAAATACAGATATTGATTAATACTAAACTAATTCTTATAAAATAGAGATACTCTGCTCCAATATAGTTCCATTTCTCCCCCTTTTTTGTGCTATCATTATAATATGTATTATAATATATACAGATTTAATAATACTCTTTTATAATTATTGATGTAGGCAGTTTTATGCCTTCTAAAAAAGTTTAGAGGAAAAAAGAGAAAATATATTTAAATTATCCATATCAACTCACATATTTACCTTTTCTGGTGCTCTTCATTTCTTTCCTTGAATTAAAGTTACCATCTGCTTATCTGCTCTAATTTTCTTGTTCCATTGCAGCTTGATTTCCTCCACCTTCTTTATATGAACACATACTTGCACTTTTATTTATATCTATATAAATAATTCCATATGCTATGAGTCTAACAATAGTTTTGCAATTATTTCATAGTTATTGTTTTATGAAATTATCTTTTATAAAAATGATTAAAGAATAACAAGAAAAAGCACTTATGTTTATGCTGTTTTTATAGTGCCCTTTATTTCCTTATATGGAATCAAGTTAACATTTGATGTTATTTGCTTTCAGCACAAAGGAATTTCTTTAGTATTTCCTGTATGAAAGGTTCTTTCCTGTATGAAAGGTAATAATTAGTTCTTTCATTCTTAGTTCACCTGGGAATATCTTTATTTCACCTTCATTTTCAAAGGATAGTTTTGCAGGATATAAAAGTCTCAGATAACAGGGCTTCCCCCCTTCCCCACCTAGCATTTTGATTATAGTTTATTATTACAATTATCACTTTATGCAGTTGTTTTTTAAATTGCCTAAGAGAAACAAGGGGGCATTTGTGCACATATGCACATGCACACACACACACACACACACACACACACACACACACAATCATGTATATTTTATATTTACTTATATAAATATTCTGTCCCTCTGCCTTCCACCTCTATTGTTTCTTTTGAAAATTTTGTTGTTAAACTTACTGTAGTTTCCTTTAAATGAGTCATTTCCCCTTCCTGCTTGCCAGATTTTTTCTTTTTCTTTGTTGACTGTTAATGTTTCTAGATGTGGACCTGTTTTGTTTATCTTACTTGATGTTTGTTGAACTTCTTGGATATGAAATTTATGTTGTTAAGCAAATTTTGGAAGTTCATTGGCCATTATTTATTTAAATATTATTTCAGGTGCCTTCTTTTCTTTGTTCATTCTGGAACTCTAATTACCCATATGTCGGTGCACTTAAAGCTTTCCCCCAAAGGGTTTTGAGGCTTTGTTCAGATTTCTTCAATCTTTCACCTCCATTCTTCTGAAGATTAGAGAATCCCTATTTATCTCTCTTCAAATGAACTGATTCTTTCTTCTGGGTAGTCAAATGTATAGTTAAGTTCCGGCAGTAAATTTTTTCATTTCTCTTAACTACACTTTCCCTAATCTAAATTTTCCTTTAAAAAATAATGATAATTTAACCTTTTGATTGATATTCTATATTTGATGAATTAATGTTGTCAAACTTTCTTTTTTTCTAAAATATGTTTTTCTTTTAATTTTTTGAACCTAATTGGAACTGTCGTTTTGTAATATTTGTGTGCCAAGTCCAGTATCTGGGGCCCCTAAGGGACACTTTCTATGAACATCTTTTTTTCCCAGTGTATGGGTCACAGTTTCCTATTTCTTTGCATGTCCTGCTATTTTGTTGTTAAAACTGGACAATTTGATAATATATTACAGTAATTCTGGGTTCTGATTTACCTCTTTTCCACCAACCTTTGGGAGTCATTGTTGATATTACTGTAATATGTTTAGTGATTTACCTGAACTAATTTTTTGGCTTTTATCTTGCCCTCAGTGTGCATTATTGTCTCTTCCTTGTGTTTTTAATTAATCAATTATTCTTTAATCTAGCTTTCTAGGTTTCCCCTGGATCAATTTAATGATTAGGCAATGATTGACCAGAAATTGTACTTAAGTATCTTGAGTCAGTAAGACTCCTTTCTTCCCTTTGCTAATAGATCTGTGAATAAGACAAGGAATACAAAGTTCAGGCAGTTTATGAATCTGCCCCAGCTTTTATTTTCTGCACGTGCAAGGTCTCACATTCAGGCAAATGGTGAGCAAATACAATAGCTAGGTCCAGCTCCATTATCTTGCAATCAGGTTCACAGCCTTCAAAACTCCCAGGGGTATGTGGGAGTTTATCAAAGCCCATAATAGCTGTCTCTTTCGCTGGATTTTCCTGTAAAATTTTTCACTGTATGCAGATCTGTTTTTTTACCTTTAGCCAGTATTGTATGCTCCTGTAAGCTATGATATTGGCCTTCCCTCACTGTTTGCCACAGAGATTGCTATTGTTTTTGACAACACCTCAGGGCATGGGCCTTTTCAAGTTCTGTTCCAAATCAATTCTTCCCTGTTAGGAAAGCTGATGTTGCTGAGAGTTTGCCGTGTCCTGGTAAAAACACAACAGAAGGAGCTAAGAGCTCGTGGAGATGGTGAAAGCAGTTCCAGGATAAAATACTACACATACTTCCACTGTTTCTCTGATATTTAGTAGGTTTTTTGTTTTGTTTTGTTTTGTTTTTGAGTAAACATCTCATTACAATTTTGTATGGCTTTGGTCAATTTTCAGAGCTCTGAAATGATTATTTTCGACAATTTTGTCCAGTTTTATTGTTGCTTTTTATGGAGATTTACTGAACCCTTTATTTAGCCATGCAGGAAAGCTATTCTTCATTTTTTTTAAGTTAAAATGCATGCATCAAAAATTTAGGCACCTTAACGTATACAGTTTAGAAACATTGTCATTCACAGTGTCCTGCAGCCAACTCTGCTATGTTGCTCCAGACAAGACATTTTCATCACTCCAGAAGAAAACCCTGAATCCATTGATAGTCCTGCCCTAATCTCCCATTTCACTAGCCTCTGGTAAGCACAAATATGCTTTCAGTCTAATAGACTTACTTATCCTGGATATTTCACATAAATGAAATCATATAATATATAGCGTTTGGTGTCTGGCTGCTTTCACTTAGTATATTGCTTTTGAGACCCATGTACATTGTTGCCTTTGTACTTCATTAGTATTAGTACTCCGTTCCTTTTTATGGCTGAGTAATATTTCATTAAATATATATTTAGTAGTCCTTTTTATCTGCAAGGAATCTGTTCCAAGACCCCCAGTGAATGCCTGAAATTGTGGGTAGTACTGTAACATATATATTGTGTTTTTTCACATACATATATAATTATGGCAAGTTTAGAAATCAGGCATAGTGAAAAATTAACAATAACAATAAAATAGAAAAATTAAAACAACATAATAAAGTAAAAGTGATATGGCTGTGGTCTTTTTTTCCTTAAAATATCTTATTGTATATACTGTGTTCGCCTTTCTTCTTTGATGATGTGAGATAAAATGTCTACATGATGACATGAGGGCAGATAAATGACATAGGCATTTTGTTGTATTGTTAGGTTACTACTGACTTTTTTTTTAAAGATTTTATTTATTTATTTGACAGAGATCACAAGTAGGCAGAGAGGCAGGCAGAGAGAGAGGAGGAAGCAGGCTCCCTGCTGAGCAGAGAGCCCAATGCGGGCCTCAATCCGATGACCCTGAGATCATGACCTGAGCTGAAGGCAGAGGCTTTCACCCACTGAGCCACCCAGATGCCCCTACTGACCTTTTGATGATAAGTCAGAAGGAGGATTATCTGTTTCTGGACTGCAGTTGGCTATGGAAACCATAATCATGAACACTAACCCATGAACCAGACAGAGGTTGAGGGGTAGGACTGCTATGTGCGTATACTCATCTCTTGGGCATTTGGGTTGTTTCCATCTTCTGACTACTGTGATAGTGCTACTATAAACATTCATATACTAATAATTTGAGTATCTTCAATTTGGTGGGGTATATTCCTTGGAGTAGGATTGTTGGGTAATGCTATGTTAAACTTTTTTGAGGAACTGCCAAAGCTTTTAATGGCAACTCTACCATTTTACATTCTCACCAACAATGTGTGGGTGTTCCAATTTCTCCACATTCTCATCAGTACTTATTTTCCTTTTTTTTTTTTTTAATTACCTTAGTCATCTTTGTGAGGTGAAGCAGTATCTTGTTTTGGTTTTAATTTACATTTCCCTAGTGACTAGTAATATTGAGCACCTTCCATTCTTCTTCAATTTTTAACCTAAAGTGATAGAACAATTCATAAATTAGATTTCAGGTCTCTGGAAATTAAGTAGTGATCTTCTCTCAGTACAACAATATCTTCTATTATGTGTTACATGATATCCTATAATATCCTGAATTTGTCATTCCCTTATTCATTTTACTCAAATAACTAATAATGCAGATCTATATTGAATTAGTCATTAAAATAACTAAAATGAATTAAATAAATAAACTTCTCTATACATTTACATTCCACAGATTTGAGGTGCCATATATCTCAAGATAAAATACAGTAAAATAATTTGTGTGATCCAAATTCACATTGGACTTTGTTCCATTAAGTTTAGCCTGCTATTGATAATGTCTGCCCTTTTTTTTTCAGCTATATAAAGTGAACAAGTCTTAGAGATCTACTATATTGCATATAGCACCTATAGTTAATACTACGCTATATATGTAAAATTTTTGCTAAGAAGGTAAATATCATGTTAGGTGTTCTTATTACAAAAAAATGATAATGGTACTAATAAATAAGAAATAAGTAGGAGACTTTTGGAGGTGCTAGATAGGTTTATGGCATAGTTGTGGTGATAGTTTCACAAATGTATACTTATCTCCAAACACATCAAAGCTGTATATATTGATTATAAATAGATTTTTGTAAGTCAAAAATACTCAATAATAAGAATACAGATAATCCAATTAAGAACATGGGGAAAATATTTTGAACAGACACTTCATTTAATAAGATAGATGACCTATAAACACATGAAAACATGGTCACCACTGTCCATTAGGGATATAGAACTTAAAACTACACTAGGATTCCACTACATTATCTATGAGAGTATCTAACATTAATATGTAAACAATTATATATATACATATATCTGCAAACAATTTTATATACATATACACATGTACACAATGCATTTATTTTCTGTGTGTTTTTTGGAATTTATTGTAAGGTAGGAAAAAAGCAAAATGAAGAAATTTTTGCATGTCATCATTTAACTGAGAAAAAGGGGAAAGGATATTTAGATATCTAAATATTTGGATCTAGGTATCTTCTTTATTTAACCATCAAAGACATACCATATTTTGTGATTTTTCTGTGAAGGGGAGAAATAGAAGGGGGTAGGCGTCAGATTTTTCTACTGCACCTTATTTTGCAGGTTTGCTTTTAGTCTATGTAAACACATATTTTTTAAACAATATAGGTAAAGATTGAAAAAAGGGAATTGTTAATTAATTTAAACAAAATTAACAAATAAAAATAAAGGAAATGTCCACGTCAGAATCCATACCTGGAAAAAATTTACTAGGTGAATAATGTGTAACTACTATAAGCAGGATATTCACTTTAATGTACTGACCCCCATCCTTGTAACTGGCAATTTTAGAAATAAGATCTGATTACCTTTGGAATTTAGGTAGTAAGCATTGATGTTTTTCTTTCATATTTGAAGATGTGATTATCTTTTTTTCTTCCTGTTGTTATAGTTGTAGCAATTTCACACCACAGACATTAACAGCTATAACTTATTAGGTAAAGTGAGTAAGCTTTGTAGTTTAAACATGTTTTCTGTTTTCTGTTTGAAGAGCATGGGTTTAGACTATTTCCATTCAAACACCAATACTTTTCCTTCACTGAAAGCCACAAGAAAAAGATAATTTTGTAAAGGGCTGATAGTAGGTCTTGAATGTGACTACTCTTTGGTTATTTATGCTGAAAAGCATATGTTATCAAACAGTGAAGATGAAGAAGATAGTAAGTGCACCATCTCATTCATTTCATCCATTTTGTTGTTCATTCACTTACTCAAGTAATATTTCTTGTATACCTACTATATGCCAAGTACTCTACTGGCATAGAAACTCGATTGTGAGAAAGAAGAGTAATCTTCCCTTCTTTCATGGAATTTTCATTCTAATGAGGAATATGTATATATTAATCATATAATCACACAAGCAAAATGTACCCAAGACACTCTACTGTGAAGCAGAGTTTCATAGAGCTGTAGCTCTGTGGTGAAGAGCCATAGGAAAGCTTTTCTGGGAGTGATAACTGAAGCCTTTAAGTTAATTAGGCAATAAAGGAGCAGGAACATCTTCCCAGATAGAGGAGATACTATTTGCAAAAATCCCATGACAGGGGAGTATGGTGAAGTCTTATGTGACTGCGTCAAAGAATAAAGGGAGCATGGGTACAAGATCAGACTAGAGAGGTAAAAGTGGGAAAACCCTGCTGCACCTTGTAGGTTCCCATCCAAAAATATGGCATATATGATCCTGGATGACTTAATCAGATTCACTTAAGGAGAATAGTCCTGGTTGTTCTCTCAATATTCAAGGAAGGTGGAGTAGTGCTTCAAACAAGTTGTCATGGTGGGTGGATATAGGGGAAGACAATGGAGAGGTATGTTCAGAATAGAGATTTTAAAGAAGTAACATACCCACCCTGGGATTCCTTAGAAAAAAATACACATATGTCTGAGTTGAGTCAGGTGGACAAGTGAAGAGTAATGACAAGTTAAGTTCAGTTTCCCTTTCTCAAGCATTTGTTTTTTTCCGTTAATATTTATATTCATAATGTTTCTTGCTATATGTCAAATATATATATTTAAATATCATGTCCTCTGTTTCATTTATTATGTGGCTAATAAAAACTTAATAGACACTAATTGTTGTCAAATTTGCCAAGAAAAGACTCTCACAGATCTTGTTAGTTTTTAACATTCTGTTCATTTTGGAGCCTATAATGTATCCCCAGCAGAGACTGTGCTTGGAAACACCAGGGACTTCTTGGAAGAAAATATATTTGACAGATCTCAGGTCAAACTATAATCATCCTTCACAAAGACTGATTGTGGACATACTGTAGATAATAGATATATTTTTATACTGTTGAGATTTATGTCACTTTGTTGTCCAATTGTTCTAGACACTTTGTCCATCAAATCATGAACATCAACAGAGATATATACCCTAACAACTTGTTTTCTTATATCAGACCACTTACACAAAAAATACGTATTCCAACTTTTTCATATCTATGAAGTTTTGGAAAATTTGCCACTGTATCACATCTAGGGACCACACATGTGGATATATTAGCCTATCAAGAAAATATCTCATTACTTTTTAAAATTTATAGACCTATGTCTGACCTGCTATCCCCCTTCCTCCCATGACCTTGCCCCTATATGCTAACATGTGTTTTAATCTCCTGAAAGAATGAGTACAGACCATAAGAAGATAGGGAAAAATTGCAGAAAAAACATAATTGATATTATATACCTTGAATATGGGAACAATTTGGAGAAAACAAATCCATTTATTTAGATATAGATGCAAATGTAGATTGTATCTATATCTATCACTCATTCATATACATTAGGGTGGAGGGGGACATTCTGCTTTTTCAGTCAGATTTACATAGCAAAAGGGCTTATTCCTGCTCTCTAAAATTTGAAAACTTGAAAAGTTTTTCACGTAAGTAAAATTCAAGTACTAAGTCCTTTTACTTTATTATTGCTAGTCTTCCTTCATTTTCCTCTAAAATTTCCTTTCTTCACCATCTCACTTATTTCATTATTCCCATAGCTTTTTACTCATTCATTTCAGATACCGTCCTTATGATTCATCTTTGTAGAAGCACTTTATGTCTATTGCTTTTTAATTTTTCTCTCATAATTCTTTATTTCAAGTAATAACTAAAAGAATTTTCTTAACCAAAAGATTTCTGAGAAAGCCTTTTTTTGCTCATTTTGGATCCCTTATAGCTTTGGGAGAAAGAGGGAGTAGGTGAGGGTTTGTAAGGGGAAAGGTTACTGAGTCTGGACCACAGAGGTATCCTAGGGAGGTATCTGGCCAGTTGACAATCTGAGATGAAGTTGTCATGATGACAATTTGGAGTCTTGTCTGATTTGACAGAATTTACTTGGTTTGCTGCTGAAAAACATTGTGTCTGGAGACAACTAAATATACTTCTGTATTCTTGAACTAAATTAAATGTGGATACTGTGTCTGGGTGACTCAGTTGGTTAAGTGACTCCATCGCAGCGCAGGTCTTGATCATCTCAGGGTTGTGAGTTCAAGCCCAGTGTGGAGCCTACTTAAAAAAAAAAAAGATACTAAAATGTCTTTGTGGGTTTTTGTTTTGTTTTTATTTTTTTAGTATTAATTTTCTGATTTACCAACATTCTATTCTTAAATATGGCTTATTTGTTGTATTTAAAGGGAAGCAGCTTGAAATATGGAGTAGTGTCACAGTGAAGCCAGCTTGTTGAAACTGAAATATTTCATTGATCATATATTTATTGTTTGAATACTGTCGAGAAATTTGAAGTGCTTTCTGGTGTTGTAATTCTAAATTGGCTGAGATATCTAACCCGTGGACTGAGTGTAGATTATCACGAATGAGGATTAAGTGTTCAGCCCAAGAATGGAGTAATTTAGAATTCTCCCAATCCTCTGGATGGGTTTAATGATCAGTGTGCCCATCAGTAGGGAAGAGACAGAAAAGAACAAAACGTGAAGTGAGGTGTTGTAACAGTTTTGTTATTGCTTTTCTTTCCTCCACATCCTCCTGTGCAAAGTGGGTCAGCACAAAAGTTAGCAGCATGAGCTGTCTCTCGTCGTGCCTGCTTTGCTGGTTGTGACATAGAGCTACCTAACTAACTTCCGGGTGAACTAAAAGTTTCCCTTGGCTTTGAGACACTTGTTACATAATGAAAGGAGAGTTTCCTTTCTTCACTGAGCCTGAAATTACTGTTACACAATATGGACCTCAAAGAAGAAATTATGTGAAAAAATGTGTAAATTTGAATGGTCATACATAGCTGTATTCTTAAGAGTTCTAGAGATAATTGTTTTGTGACAATTTATAGAATGATTATACAGTGAAAATAAACTCATGGAATTTTTTTTCCTGAAAATTAAATTCATTTATAGAATGGATAAAAGATAGTAAACTTCTGAGTGACTAGTTATTATGTTAGTAATTCATATAAAAGAAATCATTAATGGTTGCTTTGCAAATGCTGCATTAAATCTTATTTTTTAATAGCTTGTTTATTTACATAATTTGACTTTGAAACAATGTCAATAAATATGTTCAAATTAATAAATTAATTAGGGAAGGAATCTTTTTGTGGCACATCTGTGCATAGTTTCTGTGTAAATTTTCTGAAATAATATTTACCTGAGGACAATAAGGAGAAAAATCTAGTTTTTAAAAATGTCTCATTGTTAACTAAAGATGTTTTTACAAGTGCCGATAGACCAATCATCAAAGCTCCTCAGAAAATATTTAGAAACCATTGAGATACAGATTTTAAGGAAGCTTATTAAGGAAAGCATTTTTTAAAAAATTATCAGGGTTTCCTGGTACTGTAAATTTATTGTTCTTGTTTTTGCTATTGATGGTGAAGGTCAATAATATTATATGTGTGCAAGAAATATGATTTTTAGAAAATTGCATAGTAGAAAACAAGTTTTATATTGCCTATTTAAAGAGCTAAAGCCATTTTTTTCCTTCCAAGTTTTTATTTAAATACCAGCTAGTTAACATACAGTACAATATTGATTTCAGGTGTAGAATTTAATGATTCATCCCTTACGTACAAACATCCAGTGCTCCTCACAAGTGGCCTCCTTAATACCCATTGCCTGTTGAACCCATCCCCCTGCCCACCTCCCCTCTAGTAACCTTTAGTTCATTCTCTATAGATAAGAGTCTGTTTCTCGGTTTAGAGCTAAAGCCTTTCTAACAGTGATACCTGGATACAAGTGGTCTTGAAACCAGACTAAAATTGTTACTGGAGAGTTATGGATTAGTACAGGAAGTCTTTTCTTAGAATGTAACGATCTGTTTTGTATTATTTGTTTTTTATTCTCTTAAGTACTCAATCTGCATAACTATGCAAAAAATTAAAAAGAAAAACCTTTTCTATTCATCTATGTATGTGGCTACTGCATTTGATCCATCGTGTCAATGCATTATTTTATTACCAAATGAGGGAGAATGAACTACTTAGAGTAATTAACTCCTATGACAGTACTGGTTATGGATTTTCTAGTAGCTACAAAATGCACTTTTATACAGATTTACAATTCCTTATTTACAGTTCTGGAAACTTTTTGTAAGTCATTTTAATTGGAAATATGTAATAAGATTTTTGGTAATTCATTTTTTTTAAAAGATTTTATTTATTTGACAGAGAGAAACACAGCTAAAGAGGGAACACAAGCAGGGGGAGTGAGAGAGGGAGAAGCAGGCTTCCTGCGGAACAAGGAGCCTGATGTGGGACTCGATCCTGGGACTCTGAGATCATGACCTGAGCCAAAGGCAGTAGCTTAACCGACTGAGCCACCCAGGCACCCCTTGGTAATTCATTTTATAAGAAACCTAAATGGATTTGACAAGAGAGTGTTTATTAGTGTGGATATTCATATATGTCATGGAGGACATATCAACATCTTTGATTATGGGATACTGTCCCAGGACTGATTGGTAGTGCTATGTATATGGTATATGTGCACTATTATATTTCTACAATCCAATTTTTTCAGTGTTTGAAGCTGATGTGGCTTCAGATTTTGGACAAGGACTGTTCACCTATATTAAGTTAAATTAATCATAGAAAACTATCAAAAATGTTCTAGCCTGATCTGAATACTATGCAAACTCTCTATCTTATGTAACATCTTTCATTAGCTCTTTATCAAGCCTTCCGCCTTATATTAGATAACATCTATTCAGCAAACACCATTGAGCACCTATTATGTTCTAGATACAAACAGTATCTGTGCCCTAAAGAAGCTTAGAGAACTTTGCTAACAAATAATACAAGTGAATGTATGGATAATAGAAGCAGGTAGAAGGTACAGAAGGGTGATGGCTCTTCCCTGATATAGAGATGTCAGGAAATGGATGAATGGAACACGCAGAGAATTAGAGAAGGTTTCACAGAGAATGTGATGCAGTTCTCAAAGTACATCACAGTTAAAAGAAATAGACTGAGCATGGCACAAATGTGAGAAACGACATGGTGTTTGCAGGGAAGGAAGAGTGATTGTATTGAAGGGAGTGATGGGGAATGTAGTGAGAAATGTGTCTGGAGGAATAGGCAGTGATCACATTATTAGGGTCCTTGATTGTTACACTAAGGAGCTTGGATAATATTCTATAAAGAATGGGAAACTATTGAAGGTGAGTCCTGTCATCCATTTTGCATTTTAAAAGGCTTTCTAGTGAAGCTTTGTGAATATGGACCAGATGGGAACAAGACAGACCATTTAAGAGAATAATGCCTTTAAGGGGGACAGATGTGATAATATGTAGCAGTCTTTCAGTCCTAATTCATCAAAACCTCTCTCCCTTTCTTTATATTCCCCTTTTTTTCCCCCTCACTTTCCATTTTTCTCTCATCACTTCCTTTCTTCTCTTCCTCTTTTTTCCCCTTGAAGTATATTATGGTTAATAATGACACTATCTTTTCATATATTTTCAAATCTATTTAATGTTTGTTTAAATAAGTTTTCTCTTTGTATCTCAGTGTCTTCTCTAACTAAGCATTTCTGATTTTTTTCATGTCATCTGTGGTGACAGTTTTCATGCCCCCCTTTTTGGATGACTTTAGTGTTCATGGACTGTCTTTTCAATACCCTACACTTAATTCAGACCCTTATTCACATGACCAAACCCTGTTCTCTATTAGTATCAGTAATGCCCCATATCTGAAATCATAACTTCTTTTTCAAGACTATAACTGCAGTCTTCTATTCCTCCAACGAGGAAACACTATTCACGTATTGTTCTATGTAAGCACAGTTATAGGAATTTAATATGAATGACCTCCCCTGAAGTAGCATAAAGGAAGTTTTGACTTTCTTGTTTCAATAAGATGTATATTTTTGTCTTATAAAATTTCAATTCTTTGAGTCTTTCCTTGTCTCTTAACCCATGAGTTTCTCCAACTTCATTTAATTCTCTGTTGCTTGCAGACCCATGTGGGTATCACTTCTCTAACTCTTATGAGCGCCTTCACAATCCACTTTGCTTTCTTACTACATCCACTCGGGTTTAGGCAAGCTACTCTGTTTCTCTATTAAGCAGTTCTGAAGGAGATCATATAGTTCTGTTATTAGTGCTTGCTAATTGATGGTTTTTTTCCCCTTCTTCTCCCTCCCACATCACTCTTCAAATCCTTTTGCTTGACCTTAGACACATACATTCCCCCTGCTCCAAAGAACTTAATCCAAAATATTGAATGTGATAGATATTAGTTTCCTCCTGTCCCCACACTATATTGTCCTAAACTTTTGCCAGCACCAGTGAACTCAAGTCTTTGCTCTTTCTACTCTGCTTAAATTATAAATGTTGGGGTTTCCTTGTCTATTCCCAAGCTCTCTCCTTTCCCTAAATATCTTCATACAGTCTTGTATACCAGAATCCATCAATAGTATGATGACTCTAAAACTTTTATTGCTAACTCAGCTCTCTCTCTCAAATTTGCAAATTTATACCATCTGCATCTCTACCCAGATGTCTAGTAAGAATTTCAAATATAACATGGGCAAATAGAACTCTTCATTTGCCCCACAACCTGCTGCTCTGTTTGTCTTCCCTATCACTGTAAGTTACACAATCTTCTAGCCACTTTCTCAACTCAAAAACATGTGAGATATTGATTTTTACCTTTCTCTCTTTCCCATCCAGTCACCAAATTCTTTGTTCTACTCCCCAAAGATAACACAAAGTCAGACACTTTTTTTCATTCCTGTTAGATTATTTTAGCCAAATCACATCATCTCTCACTTAGATTATTATAATAAAATCCTGTTTGCTCTTCTATTTCCACTTTCCCCTCCTTATAATTATTTATCCTTGCACATAGCAGGCAGAATGGTCTTTTTATAATGTATATCAAGTAATACCCTCTTCTTGCTTCAAACCTTCCAATTAATTCCCATCATTTATTTTACCATGGCTTTCAGAATTCTCTATGATTTGGGTTGTGGCTGTCTCTCTAAGACCATTCTGTACTACTTTCCTTCTAGCCTGCTGGCCTACTGTGTTGCAGTTCTACTGGTCTTCTGTACATGAAATACACCAAGCTTGAATTTATGCTTACTTCCATTAGTGGTTCCAGTGGACCCCTGGAGTGTATGTACTTCTACCAATTTCTGCATGATTGGTTTCTCCGTGTTATTCAGATCTCAGCTTAAATGTCATGTTTTGAACGAGGCCATCTCTGATCACATAGTCTGGACACCCACTCAAGATCACATCATTTATTTTAATTATCTGCACAGCAGTTATCACCATTTGATTGTTTTTTTTTTTCTGGTTTATTTAACATGTTTTTGGTCTCCCCTTGTTTGTCTTATTTTCCAGTATATCCACACCTTCTGGAATAGCACTAACACTTAGTAGGCACTCAGTAGCATGTTAAGCCAACCCCTGAAATTAGCATCATTAACTGTGATAGAAAGTAAAATCTGTTAATTAACTGAACTCTACATTTTGTAATTGAGAATATAATGTAAATAATTCTCCTTTTTTTTCTAACAAAGAGTTAAGAGTGATTTTTAAAAAATGAATCTAAAAAAAATTAAAAAAATAAAAAAAATAAAAAATGAATCTGATTAGCACACTCAGAAGAGAAGTTTGAAGTAGAATTTTAAACTTTTCTTTTCTGGAAGAATGGAATATATGAAGAAAAAGATGAGCTAACTTGATAAAGTCTATAATATATACCTCTGAAGGAAATTACATGAAAGTTATGATCCCCAAAATATTTTTTTTCCTTCCTAGAACATTAAGAGGAGGGATCCATAGGTAACTTTGAAAATTTGGTACCACCTCTAGTTGATTCTACAATAGTCTGTCACTTGAGTGGAGAAAAAGTTATGTTGATGAAATACAAGATCCTTTAACTTAACAGTTTAACATCATGTAGCTCAGTCAGTTGATGGACCAAATTTTTCACTTTCTCTATGGAGTGATGAATCATCCAATCGATGAAAGACATATTTTGATCTTCTTCTAATAGTATATTATGATTCATGTAATGAAATATGTTATTATTGTTACATTAGCACATTAATTGTGGCTAAAGTGATGAAAGACCCTTGTCCCACATAACTTCTACTTTGTACATGTATATTCATGATTTCTCTCTGCAAACTTCATGAGGACAGAAATTTTGTCTTACAGCTTCTTTGAGATTACACGAAAGCCTAGCATCATGTTCCATACAAATCTTACTGAACAAAAATAAAATGCAGTTAATATATAGGGTAGATTAAAAACTGATACTTTTTTTAGTCTCATAGTTTCTTTAGGAGGTAGAACAGAGGGCCCCCAAGATATCTACATCCTAATACATGCAACCTATAAATATGATACATTACATAGCAAGAGAAAAATTAAAGTTGCAGATGAAACTGAGATTGCAAATCAGGTAAATTAGGGGGATCATCCTGGATTATTCAGATGAGCCCAGTGTAATCACAAGGTCCCTCAGATGGAGAAGAAGGAGATAGGAGAGATAGGATTCTGAGAAAGACTCATCTTTGCAGACTTTGAACTTGGAAGGCATTCATAAGACAAGAGCTGCAGTCAGCCTCAAGGAGTTAGAAAAGACAGAAAATGAATTTTCCCCAAGATCCTCCAGAAAAGGGTCCAGCCCTGTCAACATCTTGATTTTAGCCCAGTGAAGATCCCTTTTGGACTTCTGACCTCCAAAACTGTAAAATAATAAGTTTGTGTTGTTTTAAGCCACTAAGCTTGTGGTAATTTGTTAAAACAGCCACAGGAAATGAATACAGTTTTCCTTTTGCTTTTCTTCTCAGAAACAAAAAACAAAAGAGCATTTCAAGGAAGGGGAGTGAATTGTTTCTATGAGGGCTTTTCACTTAACAATAGCATTTTAATTTTTTCAAGGTCTGTTTGTTCATTGTGCAGACTTCTTAAGTCACATGCCGTGAGACAGCATGGACAAACCTGGTCAATGTAATTTAATCACAAAGTTATATGCTTTTAGTATGCATGTCAACTTACTGGTTTAAAGAAGGAAATGCATAATAATAAAAATACGGTAAAAAACTAATCATCTTGATTCCACCAATTTAGAATATATAGCCATTTTATAAATGGTGGGCTGCAGTTTCTCTCTGGAACAAATATAAGTGATGTAAATGAAGGTAGTATTTGAGCTTGTCGAGAGCATGCTTATAGTACATAAGAAAAGGAATGATTTTAAGGCATTTTAAAATACTTTAAAAACACATACTTACAACGAAACAATTGATGTACTAATTATAATTGTTCTTAACTGTCCTTATATCAAATGCCTACCCAATATTTGCTAAGCAATATTTTCAGACTTTGATTTGCTAGATTTACAGCAAAATCCAATTTAAGCATATAGTGCCAATTTAATGAAAGCAATAAGTTTGCAGGATGAATATGTGTATAATTTGAAATTTCCTCTTACTTTGGCATTTTCCATTATTCACTCATTCAAATAATTTCTACTGATTTCCTCCTGTTTCAGACATTGATTATAAGATCCAGGATGATACATCTCCAATCTGTCTTCAGTACTTTGCTATAGCTGGTGATCCAGGGACTCTGCTCTTCCCCAAAATGGGCCGCATTCTTTCTTCTGGAATTGAGAACACACTGTTCCTTTGTAGGAAATATGCTTAACCTCTTTCAGACAGCACCTGATTCCACCCCTTGGTGGGTTTCTGAGTCAGCTTCAGTTTTGACGTCTTCCTTAGAAAGCTTTCCCAGACTGATCCAAGACTGAACAAAATGTTTCTCCTATGCTACTTTGTACACCTTCAAGGTCTCTGTAATGCAAACTTATTCCTATTTTAGCACTTACCATAGGATGTTGAAATTGCCTCTTCACAGTCTCTTTCCCTCAATTTTTGGAAGCTTCTTTAAGGCAGGGATTCTGTCTTATACAATATCATCTCTCTGATGCTTAACATAGTACTGGCGAACAGGTATAATAGGTTTTTAATAAATAGTTACTAAATAACTGAACCAATGACTATGTAAAAGACACATAGAGAAAAGGATTATTGAGAGAAATCAAAGGAACTGAGGTGGTTCTTTTTTTTTTTTTTTAATTCTGATTCTATACTCTTGAGCTTAAAAATAATTGAGAAGTTATACTGTTTCTGGCCTTGCCTCAAGTCATTCTCAAGTATTCTGATTTCCCAAGCTAACCACTGAGCTTTATTTTGTCTTTTAATTTTGTTTAATTTTATCCCAATTCTTTTTGTCTTAAAATATGTTTAAAGGACACTAATGTGTACTTTTATGTTTAAAAATAACTTCTCTTGGGCGCCTGGGTGGCTCAGTGGGTTAAAGCCTCTGCCTTTGGCTCAGGTCATGATCTTGGGGTCCTGGAATCGAGTCCCACATCCGACTCTCCGCTCAGCAGGGAGCCTGCTTCCTCTTCTCTCTCTGCTTGCCTCTCTGCCTACTACTTGTGATCTCTCTCTGTCAAATAAATAAATAAAATCTTGGAAAAAAAATAACTTCTCTTGCTCCACATGAAATAATGTGACAAATAATAAATTAGGACAAAATTTAAGGAAAATCTAGTTTGTTAAGTTCTATTCAGTCACCATCTATGCCATAGATATCTCATTTTTTAACTTTTCATAGATTTAGAATGCACTTATTCTATGTTAATAAGGCTTGAGTGCATTCAGTAAATGATTTTAGATTTATTCTCTTATGATATTTTCTTAGTTTATAGGGTAGTCACATAATTTCAGTATAGGAAGGAACTTTTCAACTCATCTAGCTCAACTCCTAATTTTACAGATGAGGAAAACTGATTCTCTGTTCTGCAATAACCGCTCAGGTGACCTCAGATAAGAGACCTAAATATCAGTGAGCTATCTTCTGATCCCATGACTATTCACATTATACTAGAATAGCGTGCTACCATTTCACAATGCTTTGGTGAAACTCAACTTCTGATCACCAAGCATGACTTGATCTTTGGAGCTACCAAATAGAGATTGGGAAGCAGGGAGCTTTACAAATCCCAGAAAAGCTACACAGTCTATTCCAATCCCCATCACTGATAGACAATGATGAGGAGGATGCCCTCTGCCCATTTCTAAACAGAAAGGCTAAATAAAGGCTTCCCTTAGGATCTTGGCTGTCATGGCTTAGTGCAATATTATGAACTCCAGATCCCAGAAATAGGCAAACCTGAGTATTTTATTTTCTTTCTTTCTTTTTTTTTTTAAATATTTTATATATTTATTTGACAGAGAGAGAGATTACAAATAGATAGAGAGGCAAGCAGAGAAAGAGGGGGAAGCAGGCTCCCTGCTGAGCAGAGAGCCTGATATGGGGCTTGATCTCAGGACCCTGAGACCATGACCTGAGCCGAAGGCAGAGGCTTAACCCTCTGGGCCCCCCAGGCCCCCCAAACCGAGTATTTTCTGTTGCTTGCTCTCCAAAGTCAACTCAGGTTCCTGATCATGGTGTGTTGGTGGTTTGCAAGAACTTATTAAGGGCTGGCAAAGTGACAAAATGTTGTATCTGCTACACTGTCCCACAGGGTAGACAGTGGCTGTGGCTACTGAGTACTTGAAGTGTGGCTAGTCCAAATTGAGATCTGCTACAGATGCACTAGGTTCAAAAGCTTAGTGAGGAATATGAATTTCAAATAAATTACTTTTAAATAAAAATTACATGTTGAGGGCGCCTCAGGGTGGCTCAGTGGGTTAAAGCCCCTGCCTTGTGCTCAGGTCATGATCCCAGCATCTCTGCTCAGCAGGGAGCCAGCTTCCTCCTCTCTCTCTGCCTGCCTCTCTGCCTACTTGTGATCTCTGTGTCAAATAAATAAATAAAATCTTTAAAAAAATGAATGAAAAATGTCAAAGTCATTTAAAAAATTACATGTTGAGTTGATTATATCTTAGATATATTGGGTTAAATGAATTATTGAAATTATTTTCACCTTTTACTTTTTTGAGTGTGACTTCTTAGAAAAACCTGAAATTATACAGTGCTTCATGCATATATTTCCACTAGATGGTGTTCCTTTAAGGAATAGAGTAGGTAGCATAAAAACTCAGGCATCAGTGACTAGTACCATGACTCTCAGTCACCAAACCATGATCATCAACTATAAACCATGTGGTATCCCTGGTTTATTCAGAATGGATGACCACTGAGGGGCTGTAAATGCATTCATACAAGTTTCTGAATTTGGGAGAATTATAGGCTTATGAAATAAAAACAACAATGATTCTCCACCTGCACTGCCCAGTTCTTAGTACTATACATACAAAGGAAGTGGGAAAGTTACACCCACTTGAACGTTACAAGCAGATCAGTTCTTCCCTACTTCAGTTATAGATGTGACATCTCTCCTAGCTTGAGGGTAAAAATTGTGAGGTAGGGAGAGGCATTATTCTGTAAATCATAAAAATGGGCTTTTATGGACAGCAGGCAGCTTATGGTTATATTCATTCAAAAAAATTTTTCAAAATACACCACCCAAGTCTTAGAATTAGAGTTCAAGCTCAAAATAATCTTTAATACTCACTTCCTTCTCAGGGAGATCATTCTATATACATATCTCCATCAATCATTCGTCATTAAATTTTCTGGGTGCTGATCACATATAGAAAACGGTATGATCTCCACCTTCAAGGTAGTATACTGTAGGACTTCTTAAATTATTAAATAAATATTACATATTACGATAGAGTGGCCATAAATATTCCAGTGACACAGGCAGTATTGTATATAAGGAACTCAAGTTAATTTCCCTAGTAATTGTTGAGGATGCTAGTAGAAAATAGGAATTATACTTTCCAACTGTCAAGAATAACTATTGGATATAAAATAAGAATTAGTAAAATGATCACCAATTTGATAACGTTTCTGAGCCTCATGAAGAACTATATCTAAGAGATTTCTTGGGAAACAAAACAAAAATAGGCAAACAAACCTCATCTTATGTAAATGAAAGAGAATTTGTTCGATAACGCTGCTTGAAAGATTCTCCTTCAAAAAAAAAGATATTATGCTTTCTTTTTCATAAGGTCCATAATACTTCTAGGTATACAGTTAAAAACAATACTGTAAAAAAAACCCAATATTGTGCTAATTATTATTTTTAAAAAATTTAAAGTAAATCTGTCAGTCTTAAAAATGTGACAAAAAGAATATGAACGTGTGTGACTCAGTTGGTTGAGTGTCTGCCCTTGATCATGATGGTCTAGCAGGAAAAGGAGGTCCTGGATTAAGCCCCAAGTCAGGCTACCTGCTCAGCAGGGAATCAGCTTCTCCCTCTCCCTCTGCATCCACCCCCCTGCTCATGGTTCATGCTCATGCTCTCTCTCTCTCTCAAATAAATAATTAAAAATCTTAAAAAAAAAGGATATGAATATTGAAACTTCATAGTAAAAATTAGATGATAGTATAAATTATAATGTTTAAAATGAATCAATTAATTAGATATTGCTTCAATTGATACATTTTAGACGTTATCATTTAGTTTATACCAATTAAATTTAGAAAGGCAATGAGTAAAAGAACAAAGGAAAACATAGATCTAAAAACTTAAAAGAGGAAAGAAAAGACATGATGGCATAAGTTACCTAAATAATAAAATTTCTTATATGTAGGGTCTAAAGGTGATAAAACATTTAGTAGAATGCATGCAAACTTTTATTTTATTTTTTATAGGGATGCAAAAATTAGTTATTGAGTAACTTTCTGTTAATGTTGACAAGTCCTAAATTTCAAATAAATGAGCAACATAATTTAAAGCTAGATATGGAGCCCAGAGTGAGAAAAACCAAATGTTCTCATTGGCTTGGAGCTCAAGATTGGTTTATGACAAAGGCAATAAATTCTTTATTATTTAGATTGAAAGCAAGTATTTCACATTATTTCTATAATTATATAATTTTATACATTGCAAATTGGATAATGGTTGCAAAGAGTATTGAATTAGCTCAGAAAAACAATATATAGCAATAACAGGTGATGGTATTTTGGGAATATCTACACTCTTATATTTTAGTTTTTATGTATAATTAAAATTATGTGTGCTTTCTATTATTAATTCCAAAGTTTTGCTTTCTATATTAAAAATAAATCAAACAGTTTTAAGCTTTGATATTCTTGATTGGTTCATTTTTGATATTGGCTACATTTGGACTTCATTTTTATTTTAGATTGAAGACATAAGTGTTGAAATATGCAACATGGTTTTCTTTACTTTATGACTAAAAGACAAATTTTTGGACATTGAAAATATCGTGAGTCAATCTGTTCTTGGAAATTTACCAGCTACATTTTACAGAGGTTTAAATTAAGTTAGCACACCTTAGGGTTCTTACTCCAGCAGAATTTATTGAAGATTAATAATAGTTATATGATTCACATGTCATAATACGTTTTTTACTCAGTAAGGTGTCATTTAACTTCGTAAATCCAAAACACACAATGTGCAAGCTGTCCCAAACTTGTGAACAGGTTGTTTCAAATAGTTTGTTTGGAACTTGGAATTCACAACACATTTTCCTACAGATATAAAATTATAAATTTTTTTGGCTAATCAGCCAATCCACAAAAGCTTATTTAATCCATAAACTAGTTTGTGGGCTTCCGGTCAAATAGGTTTAGAACTGGTAGTCAAGGGTACTTGTAGTGCAAGAGGGCCAAGCAAAGCATTTGTTTCTTTTCCTTTTCTTGGGTTGAAGGGATAGCATAGATAGAAATAAGGAGATAATTTTATCCTCAACACTGTCAGCCTCTCTTTATGCATCCTCACCTTTTTCTATTATACTACTTCAGTTTCCTTTTCTAAAGATTTATTTATTTATTATATGACAGGAAAAGAGAGAGGGGGAGAGAGAGAGAGTGCAGTGGAAGGCAGAGGGAAAGGGAGAGAGAGAATTTTAAGCAGACTCCCCAGTAAGGACAGAGCCCAATGTGGGGCTCTATCCCGTGACCCTGAGATCATGACCTGAGCAGAAATCAAAAGCCAGAGGGGAGATATCCAGGCGCCCCTTTATTATACCACTTTTCTCTTTCCTCAGATTTTAGTCATTGATTTTACTTTTTTGAGAGTTGGGAACTCGGTAGTGATAGAATAGCAGAGCATCACTTTATGCCTTGGTCCAAATTCAAATATTACCCCTTAGAAGTTCGCCTCTGAGTGTCTCCATATTGTGCTGAGAACCTCAAAGAAAAGTTGGAAGAAATTAATGTGGACTAAATTAATTGACATTAAGTTATAGATGATAGTCTCTTACTACAAATCTTATCTCCTTGCTATTGCCCCTATTTCTCATCCCCAAGTAATTTTTATCCAAGTATGAACTTAATGATATTTCACAGAAGGTAATGAGGTTACATACAAAGCTCCGTCAAAAGCATCTTTAGTACAGGTATATTTGGTAACAGGGCCCACCTTACAGAATCTGAATCCTCTCTCTTCTAACTCCTTTTCTCTTTTTCTTTCTTTGTCTCCTGCGTTTGCTTTCCACAGCTTATTTTCTTCTTCTACTTCTAAACCAACAGATTTTTATAAAAGGTGACATTTTGGTTTTTTTTTAAACAAATGGTGGGCTGACAGTGAATATCTGGTCTTATCATGGCTTTAATGTTCTTTATTGTACCCCAGCTATATAAAAGAGACTCAACGTATTATTATAATGATAGACAGTTTACCCACTTTGGTGATATCTCTATGTCTGCCTTCAAATGAATGTCTAATGGACTTCCAAATCACCTCATAAATAATATTCCTTTCATTATTCAAATCTACTTAGAGTCATATAATAGCTAGGCTTAATCTTATGTTCATCTGCTTTTCGATAAAATGATTAATATTAGGCCAAATCCTAGATTCGTTTCTTGGGTTCTACTAACTTTTACCTCTCTCCTTCTCTTTCTTACCTTCCTCCACTTCCTTTTTTAAAATTAAAACGTATATATATAGTATTCACTTAATAGAAATGAAGACATACTCTATATGAGACTGATAGTTTTTGGAGAGACTAGTCAGCCTTTTCCTTAAGATTTAGTCAAGCTGTCTGGTGTCAGTTTTTTTAGCAATTTTGACAAAATGGGCTTTAGGTTTATTTAACTGCAGACACAGCTTTTTTCTTTAATCAGGTCAGAGAATAGTATTTTATGACTATCTAAGGATTTCACTAAGTTCCATTCTCTGAAGGAATTTAAATTATTTCACATTTTATTTTAAAGTCAGCTGTTTCAAGTGTTGATAAATAACTGCTGAATAAAAAAATTTTGGTTTGTTCTCTAAATTTATAAATTTATATCATACATAAAAATATACTTTTTTTTTTAGGTTTTATTTATTTGACAGAGAGAAACACAGCCAGAGAGGGAACACAAGCAGGGGGAGTGAGAGAGGGAGAAGCAGGCCTCCTGTTGAGCAGGGAGTCCGATGTGGGACTTGATCCCGGGTCTCCAGGATCATGACCTGAGCCGAAGGCAGTCGCTTAACCAACTGAGCCACCCAGGAGCCCCCAAAATATACTTTTTTAACTCATTGCTATGCTTAATAGTTAAAATGAGTTATATTAACTATATTTGAGTATGCTGTCTATGACTGGAAAGAATATGCTAATCCTTAAGAACTTCTATTTATTTATTTATTTATTTTTTATTTTAAGATTTTTTTTTTCAGTGGTCCTAAATCACCCATAGTAATTTGCTTACAAGTAAGCTCAGAAGAATAACATTTGTTAGGTTAAGTAACATGTGGATTAAACACAAGTCTCATAGTATAAAATGTTTGAATTTCTTTCTGGTCTTAAGAGCAAAACTTGAATAGTGCATATTATGAGAAAAGTACTTCCATTATGCATATTAATTGACTTTTATCCTCACCATAACACTTCCAAATAGATATCATTATCAGCCTTACTTAACAGATGGGGAAACCAAGGCATGGAGAATAGTTAATGAGCAACAGACAGAGACAGGATATGAACCTAGACAGTTTGTCTCTAAAATCTTAATTGTGACATCACACCGTCCCACTAGAAGGAAATGCATCACATTCCAAAGCTTCTGTAACACAAACGGATGATTCATAGCAGGGCACTAAGGACTATAATGAAGACAAAACCAACCACATTCAAAACAACGAAGGAATCCACCAACATAAATGTCAAAAAAAAAAAAAAAAAAAAAAAAAGGTTAGATCTGGCCTCACAGAGAATAAATTGGACTCTAATCAATGAATTTGGTATTTGATCTTTCATGCTTTATACTTGATCCTGCCTTAGTTCTGTATTTTTTTTTATATAAGTACATCAAAATCACCTTAAGGATTATAGTCTGGTTTGGCTCTAATGTTATTGTACTGAATTATCAATAAGATGAGAAACCAACAAAGAAAGTTTTAGATGGTGCTCTTACACTGGCTATCTATGTAATGTTTAAACATTTTTGCAAATCTACTTCTACTTTGATATATTTGAACATTTTCCATTTTTATATGTCTATTTCTAATGCTTAGGAGTTTAGAATATCTACATACAAATAAAAAAGAATAATGGAAATTAACTTATTTTTGTAACTGACATTTAATACAGTCAGATGTGAAGTTAAATATAAGGGATTTATTTTACCTTACCTTCAATTAGAAGAGATTTACTATTAGATTGATATTTTAGCTTCTTTTTGTTAAACTGCTTTTGTAGATATTTTCCCAAACATATCTAGATAATTATTTTCTTAATATTGTCTTTTCTCCTAACGCATTTCAAGGCTTTTATTAATTTGTTTTAATTCTAATTTTTTCTTTACTAGAGTTTCCTTTATTTTCATATCACTGAAACTTAATCATTTGTTTTTCTTTTCTGCATCAATCCATTCATTCTACAAATTACTTTTCTCTTTCATTTTCTTGCAAAATGATTCATTCTCTTTCTATACTATCTTCCTATCATTCTTGCCCAGTGGCTCCAGACAACTAATCATGGGCATGATTTTTTCAGGAAGATAATTTGAAAAGAAAGAAGATTGATGGTTGTGGGTTTATCTGTCTCTGATGATTATTCTTCCCCAATAATCCCTTCATCTTTTAGTATTAGATCATACTTAGGTGATTTGTTTTTTCTTTTAACTTAGAAGGAGAGTATAGTATTTTGTTCAAGTCCCTAAGACAAGCAATGTTAACATCAACAACTATAGCAAAAACATACAAACCAAAAAGAAGAAAAAAATTAGGAATATGTCTAGGCCATGTTTAGTGTCTTATCTTTTTAGTTTTGTAGTCTGTATTACCCTATAGTAGAGATTTCATTAAATGCCAAATACTAATTATTGAACATAGAGATGAATAACTAATAAAATTTTGAGAAGCATTTAGTTATTCTGTCCCTTTTGTAAATATGGTTCTTTTAGAGCCTCAGGTTTTCATCTATAAAACGAGAAAATAAAACTATTATTATCTACTTCGAGGAATATATGTATAGTGGGTATAAATGCGCTGACACAGTGTTTAGCAGGTCGTATCTCTCAATCTATGTTGATTTTTCCCCTCCCCCAAAAATGTAAGTTGTCAAAATGATGAAAAGACTTGGGATAAGTAAGGGATTTAGCAGATTCTAGTTCTCTCACCAAAATATGAGAATTATTGCAAAGGCTCACTGGAAAAATGAATCAGCTGACATGCCTACTAGGATGGCTATAATAAAAAGCAAAACACACAAACCAGTGAACAAAAATAGAAAATGACAAGTATTGGGGAGATTTTGGAGAAATTGGAAGCCTCTTACCTTGCTGGTAGGAATGCTATGGAAAACAATTTGTGGTTTCTCAAAAAGCTAAACAGAATGACTATATGATCCAGCAATGCTACTCAGTGTTATGTTCCCAAAGGAATTGAAAACCAAGACTTGAATACGTACTTGCACATCGGTGTTCAGTGCAGTGCTATTCACAATAGGCCAAAGGCAGAAACAACCTAAGTATTCATCAACAGGTGAATAGATAAGCACATGTGGTATACCCATAGTATACCCAGTATGGGTGAACCTTGAAAATATTATGCAAAGTGAAATAAGTCAGACACAAAGGGACAGATACTGTATGGTTCCACTTACATTAAATATCCTTATTAGGAAAATTATACAGACAGAAAGTCGGTTAGAGATTACCAGAGGCTGTAAGGGAAGAGAGGATGGACAGTTGTTATGTAATGGTTACAGAGTTTCTGTTTGGGGTGATGAAAACTTTTTGGAAATAATAGTAATGGTTGCAGAACATTATGAATGTAATTAATGCCACTTAATTGTACACTTAAAATAGTAAATTTTATGATATATATATCCATAATTTTAAAAAATGATAATGTAATATACTACAAATGATTGAATTGTATGCTTTATTTTTTTAAAAAGATTTATCTATTTGGGGGAGGCAGAGGAAGAATGATAGAGAATATCAAACATGGAACCTGATGCAGGGATCAGTCCCAGGACCCTGAGATAATGACCTGAGCTGAATTCAACAGTTGGATGCTTAACCGACTGAGCCACCCAGGTGCCCCTTAATTGTATACTTTAAATGGGTGAACTGCATCATATGTGAGTTATATCCCAATAAAGTTGTCAAAAAGCTGAAATCTATTAGGTGCTCCTTTGTTAGGAGGAAGGGAATCAGTACTTTTCTGTTCCTGTGATAGGCCTTGGGATAGACCATATTAATTAATATGACAAGGTAAAGAAGAATGCTGCTATGATGAACTACATAGCAAAAATATGTAATATATTAGGGTGAACTTGTGCATGCTAACATGCTCTTGTGCTATAAAAGACTTCTACGTTTCTCCCACTTGGCAAATCACTCACTTAACCAAAGGAGCAGACAGCTGACCCCAAAACTTCAGAGTTCCTTCTTGTTAGAAAGTCACTTGTATCCTTGACCTCATGCAAAATATTTGTGCTGTTTATTTGCTGGTTTGATAGTTAAACAAACAAACAAAAAAATTTGGATAGGGGTGCCTGGGTGGCTCAGTTGGTTAAGCAACTGCCTTCGGCTTAGGTCATGATCCCGGAGACCTGGGATTGAGCCCCGCATTGGGCTCCCTGCTCGGTGGGAAGCCTGCTTCTCTCTCTCGCTCCCCCTGCTTCTTTTCCCCCTCTCGCTGTGTTTCTCTGTCAAATAAGTAAAATCTTTAAAAAAAAAATTTGGATAAACATCATTGCAAACAGAAAAAAAAAACAGCAGAGGGCAGAAGCCTTATTTCAGAAATGATTTAGTATATCCTGGTAACAAAGATAAAAGTGCTTTGACTAGAGTTTGGTAGCAATAAAGAGGCATTGTATAGTTTATAGTAGAAGTTATAGATTTGATTCTAAATGAAATGTGAAGACTGAAAAATTTTATCCATGGGACAAAACATGATAAGATTTTTGTTTGAAGAAAATCAATCTGGGCATTGTTTGGAAAAAAATATGAAATGGAGAGGACAACTAGGTATAGACAGATTAAGAGGGAATTATAGTATTTGACAGATGATAATGTTTTGGACTGTTTTGGTGACAGTAACATTAGAGACAATTAAATGATTCAAGACATATATTTAAGAAATAGAACTAAAAGGACTTGGAGATAAAGTAGCTTTGGGGACCTGAATCCTAGTGTTGGCCCAAACAGCTGGATGGATGTTGGCTCCATTTATCATGACCAAAAAATTGGAGTGAAGAATAACGAGGGGATGAGTTTACTTTGGGGACATGTTGAGTTTGAGATGCCTATAAGACATCTAAATGGAGATATAATATAAGAAGAGGGGTATGAGATAGAAATATTATTTTGGAGTCTTGACATATACGTGTTATTAAAATAGAAAGGTTAAATGAAATGGTCCATGAGAGAGAGAATAGTTACAATTGATGTGCAGACCAAGCAGCTGTAACATTCAAAGGCTGAGCATAGAAGGAACAACTCTCAATGTCCAAAAAGGAGCAGACAGAAAAGTGTGATGAAAAACAGGACCCTGCTGTAATGGAAATAAAGAAAAGAGATGGTTTAAAGGAAGACTTGGCCAAGGTCAAGCTTTAGAAAAATGGAAATTTCCACTAGAATTAGTAATATGGAGGTCATTCTTAATCTTAGAAATAGTAGTTTTGGTAGCACTGTTTGTCCATGAAAACCATACTATATTTCATTTGGAAGTAAATGGTGGGTGGTTTAATAGTAACAGCAAGCATAGACACTGTTTTGAGGAAGTTTAGCTGAAAAAGATTCAACAACTAGTATTAGAGAGTCATGTAGAATCTATGTTCTGCCATCTACCACTTGATAATTGGCAAATTATTTAGTATCTCTGGTTTTGTACTCTAATCAGAATGATACTAACAAGAATGCCTATCTTAAAGGGCTGGTTGAACAGTGTAACAGTGCTTTGCTATGAGTAAATACTGAATAAATTTAGTTACAATTATCCTTGATCTATATGTTATAATATCTTTGCTATAACAGGGATCTTCTCTGTCATAAAACTAAACTTCATATTCTTCAAACATTTTCTAGGTAGGAACATCGAAGCTAGGAAAATAAGATAAAGACAGGAAAAAATTAAGGTCTACTTGTGCTAAGTAATCATTTTAATTTTTTATTACCAGTACTTGGTTAAAAAGTCTTTCCAATTTCTTGTGGTGCCTGGCTTGCTCACTCAGTTGAACAGCCGACTCATGATTTCAGCTCAGATGATGATCTCAAGGTGTTGGAATTAAACCCCATGTGGGGCTCGGTGCTCAGTGGCGAGTCTGCTTGAGGATTCTCTCTCTCCCTCTCCCCCTCCCCCATATCAATATATAGTTATACATATGTAAACACATATTATATATAAACTCGGGGCACCTGGGTGGCTCAGTTGGTTAAATGACTGCCTTTGGCTCAGGTCATGATCCTGGAGAACCGGGATTGAGTCCCACATCGGGCTTCCTGCCCGTCAGGAAGCCTGCTTCTCCCTCTCTCACTCCCCTTGTTTGTGTTCCCTCTCTCGCTGTGTTTCTCTCTGTCAAATAAATAAAATCTTTAAAAATAAATAAATAAACATGTATTATATATAAACTTATCATAAATATGTATTTTATATATAAAATAAATTAAGTAAATATTTTTAAAAGTCTTTCCAGTTTCTCATTCTCTTATATGAAAATATTTTTTATCTTATCCTACAGTGTTTTATTGCAGAAATAAAATGCAGAGTTTTTCTCATACCTATTGACTTAAAATAATTGTAGAATTATTGGGATATTTTAAAAAATATGTTGTTTTTAATTAGAAAAGACATTTCTCTTGGGAACTACTATTCTAGATACCTTATAAACTATCCACTATCTTTCTATTTCCTCTCTGTTGCGTATTGTCTGTATAATTTCATGAAAAACTGTTTTGGCAGGTACTAAATCACCAAATTAAAAAAAATTATTTCGAATATTTTGCATATTTTGTTATGTTTTAATATTTCTTATTTATAAGTATTTTATTTGCCTTTTAAAAATACCAATTGAGCTTTTCACTTTGCTCCATTTCAATTGGCTTTTTTTTTTTTTTTGAGCTGCAATGCATCTATTTTAAAGAGACATTTCTCACATTTCAATTTAAAATGTTCAGTTCATTACTATGGACCCACCTAGTGTTGACTTTTCAAATTCATTTCCTTTTTGTGTGTGTATGCTTATGCTATACATCATATAAATTGTATAATAAATGAAATGCTTAAATAATTTTAACATTTACAAGCTCATTTCAGAGTCTTAATGTTTTTGTTTCCTTTCTTTCGATATGCATTGTATGCAACATAAACAATCTGAAAATAATTGACTGTAGGTTAAATACACAGCTGCTGGAAAACATCTTATTGCTCTTTTCAGCATCATTCACTCAAGAGGAAAATATAATCACCAGTATGAAGAGTAGTATTATTCAAAGAGGTCATTTTATATAGGAATTTGTGTGATTTATTATATGCACTGGAGTTACTTCTCTAAGTTTATAAGCTGTACCTTATTGGCTGTAATAATTGCTAACACATATATAGCATTTCACATTTTACAAAGCATTTTTATGGATATTGTAATATTAAATATTTATATCATTTTTGAAAGATAGGTATTGGTATCATCCCCAATTTACAAATGAAACAATTGAGGATAAGAGGCATCAAGGTAGAATTATGACTTGAACCTAGGTTCTCTGACTTCACATAATAAATGTTTGTGCTTCTGCACTACACTGCTACTGAGATGTTGGTATATAATTCGAACAGTGCATATGAATTATAAATAAGTATGTACTCAATATGCGTATTGCATAAAATTTATCCTATCATGTACATAAAGTGTCAATGTTCAGAAATGGGCCTATTAGCTAATTACATTAATAAGATTTAATTACCCTACTGGGCAGTTCAATATATTTTTCTTCATTGCCATTTCTGTAATTTCAGTTCTGCTTAAATAAACTATTTTAGTTAAGTCAACTTAATTTTAGTGTGTTTGTTTTCAATGTATACAATACATGGAAATATAAAACTTATTACCTAGATGTTTATGACAAGTCCTACTGTACAGAATTCCCTGGTTTTCAGTTTTTGCCTAAATAGATGCAAACTTTTCCTCCTCTTTATGTGGAAGGGGAAAAGAAAAAAAAAAAAAAGAACAGCCCAGTACAAGTCATTTACTTGAACAAACCTCCTAATACACTCACTTGCTATTTTTTTTTCTTTTGATATTGTCTTTCCCTCTAAAATGGAGAGGAAGAAATGCAAGGAGAAAGAAAAGAAAAAAGGTGTTAGGTTCCTATCCCTTCTCCCCCCACATTAGTACTCCTCTACTCAGAAAACTGAATATGCAAAAGGATATTTCTGCTCCTTTGTTGAAATTTTGAATAAATAATGAAATATTCTGCATCAAGTAGTGGACAACTCAAAACGTATAAGGCTGAATATCACCGTGTTCTGACAGTGCGTCTCAAGATGCTACAAAGCCAACTGTAAGAATGCAAGCATGTCGCTTAATTCTGCACATCTTCCGAGTGTTTGTGGTTGTTAGTTACACTGAAAGTATTACAAGGGAATCGTAACCCTCTGGGCGGGGGTGGGGGGTGGGGGGGTAGTCGGTTCACAATTCGTCCAGGAACCTGTCCAATATGGGGGTGCTTTACCTCTGGTCTTCATGCAGGAGGTCCTACCATCCCTTGGCTGTGGTTGCTGGTGTTTTTTAGGCAGGATCTGACAGTGGCCCAAGTGGTCCTTTGGTTCACAGGGAGGAGTCGATACGCAGGTAGGCTTTCGCCCTGAACATGGCAGTGCAGACCACCTGAGACTGATTTGTTACTGGCCACTCTTGGTGTTCAGGCCACCGTGCATGCTGCTGACCACCTGCTCTGGACACTGGATGGGTATTAATTATGCAGGTTTCCCGGGGAGGAAGTGGGAGGAGAGGGCAACCAGTCAGACAGTGCTCCCCTGTGCAGGGCATGTGGCAGTCGTCGCTGTGCACACTGGGCAGGCACAACGGAGCAGCCAGCCTGGCCAGGCTGCACGAACCCGCCACTAGCCACCTTGTGCCCAGGCTAGCCTTTGTTCTTGCTGAAGTCTGTGCCCGGGCAGATGCTTCTTCAGTCTGGTTCATTGCAGGCTCAGCCCAATAGCTTTCCAATGTTATGGATCGCTGTGAAAGATTTCGTTTTCCAGGGTGGGCCAAGTTGGTGGAAACATGTAAATATAGTGGTCTTTTTTTTTTTTTTTTTAAGATTTTATTTATTTGTCAGAGAAAGAGAGAGAGGGCGCGTGCACAAGCAAAGGGAGGGGCAGAGGGAGAAGCCGGCTCCTCGCTGAGCAAGGACCCCCCCCCCACACACTGGATTCTGGGATCTGGACCTGAGTGGTAGGCAGACGCTTAACAGACTGAGCCACGGAAGGGCCCCTGTAAATATAGTTTTAATTTTATAGACACATAGATGTCAATATGTGTATGTTTATATGAACATACAGTTATATTTTATTATTTTTTAAAAATAAAATTTTAGATGATTAATTGGAAAAGCCTTCTTTTCTCTATTTGAGGTGCTTCAAGTATTTGAAAAACACTGTGGTAAATGATCATACTGGCTTACCTGGTACATAACACATAGGTATGTATGTAACATGTATGTGCATATGCATACACATGCTTAGGGAATATAAACTTAAGGAAGCACCCATGGACTGGACACATCCAAACAATTAACAATCTTCTCCAGGCGTATATTAGGTTAGCGCGTTAGCTTCCTTCTCAGGGTTCACCTAGGAGGAAATGTGAACGTGTGTTCTTCCAGACATCTTATATCCGAAGCCCTGTGCTAACAGGACCACTGTGTATCTTTTGGGGAAGCATAAAGTAGTAACTTAGGTGTGTCTTTTCTGAGACCAGATTGGTTGCAAAGTAAATAAAGGGCATATTAAACAAGTGCTTCTGAGAAATTCAGGAAATTGCAGGATTTGAGGATCTGAGAATTGCAGGAAATATGATTACAGTTACAGTCACATAGTTTATTGGGATAGTGAAAAAATAATAGATATAGAGAAGATGGGCAAACTTGTGATAAATTAAGATATTTTATGATATGTGTTATAAAATGTAAGTATCTAGTTTAATTCATTTAATACTCCAATATTTACCTCCCATAATATGCCTTAATCTGTTCCTGCAGACATTTAGAATTCTTTTGGTGTGATGCTTTTCTAACTATGCTTTGAAGAGAGAGAGAGGTTTAGTGGAAAACTCTTCCACTCCAACTCTACTCCAGTACCCACCACACAAATTTGCTGCTATTTTTAAATGTATCTATTATCCCTAAGTTTTGTTTGTTTTGTTTTTGTTTTTGAGAAAGTATTTTAAGGCTAAAACGTTTGATGATTACTGCTTTAGATTTTTATTAATCTGTTATAAACATAACATCAACTGCTTTTATTTGCAGAATATTTATTTAAATAGTGTACACTTCAAATGCAAAAAAAAGCCCATTGAACAAAACTTACTCCCAATATTTTGTACTTCATTGGTGCATGCACACATGCATGATAGACCCAGGTTATAGTCAGTTATTGTAATCCTGTTGAGCATATCTCTGAAAGCTCTCTAAGGTCAGGTCATTAAATTAACCAGTCTAGTTCCCCCATGATACTGAATTTTGCTCTTAAATGGATATGTCAGATTCAGAGATCAAGAACAATTCCTTGAATTCTGCATCTGCTTTTATAATTTCTTAAACAGTAGGTATGCAGACAGAACTGCACATATGTGGGCACCTGGGTGGCTCAGTGGGTTAATGCCTCTGCCTTCAGCTCAGGTCATGATCTCAGGGTCCTGGCTGGCAAGCCTGCTTCCTCCTCTCTCTCTGCCTGCCTCTCAGCTTACTTGTGATTTCTCTCTCTGTCAAATAAATAAATAAAATCTTAAAAAAAAAAGAACTGCACATATGTAACAGAAAAACATGATTATATGTATTTGACAGGAATTACAGAAAAAGAGAAATGAGATAAGTGTATTATTTTTGAACTAATAGAACATAACTGATGTCTATTTGCATTTGTCATAGCTAGTCTTACGCGCAGGCAGCATTCTTATTTTCTCTTACACTTTTTCAACATGTTAATAGGATAGCTTTCTATTTATTTAACTTAAGAAATTATTTAAGTATGTTTTAATTAAGAGGAAGTTATGTGACCTTTTTTGTACTTGGATGCTTCCATTAGAAGGTCCTTTATGTAATGGTCTGGTTTCTTTTTTTTTTTAATTGTTGCTTTCCTTAAACTAAAACAGAGTAGGCATGTTCAACATATGTGTTGGTATTTATTATTCCCCTGCCATGCTTCCAGAATATCAGAATGATAAGAGGAAATCATTATATTCTCTCCATTTAATTTAACAGTTTTCATTGGACAGGATCATTATTACATTTTGTTTTAGTGAATTGTGGGTTGGTTTTTCAGTGAATCAAACTGTTGAGGTTGCTTGTGAGGTTCAGCCCTTGGCATAATGTCACTAATGATTTCTACAGGACCTAGAAATAAAGCTACAGGAAGACCTACCAACAAAGAGATATAAATGGAATATTTTTAGATCAAAAATAAGATTCAAATCTTTGTTCTGGAAGAAAAGGACAACAGTGGGCAATTGCATACTTGATCACTTTAAATGCAATAAAAATGGCAGTGACTGCCTAATTGCCAAAATAGCATCTGGACTCATGGAAAACTGGAATGGCAGTTGTATTTGACAGGGATTATTGCCATTATGAAATTAATAAAGAAGTCCATTATGCTATGAAAGCAGTGACTAGTCTCAAAAACTTTACACATTTGTGTGTGTGTGTACAGACATTTTTTAATGTCAACATTTTTTTCTCACTTGTCTATTTTTCCTAAAGCATGCTTTCAGTTGATAGTTTCCTCTTTCTGTTGCAATTCCTACTATGAAGACCTTATGCCTTAGGTTTGTGAAAGGGTATAAAGTATTTGTGCGTGTGTACGTATGTGTGTGGAGTGTGTGTGTGTGTGTGTGTGTGTGTGTGTGTGTGTGTGTATGTTTGCAGAGGGTTGGAGGAAGGCTATAGAGTTTGTAGTTTTATTTTACCAGAGATAAACTCTGTTCTCCTGGTATCCTAACAGCGTCTCGCATCAATGACTGTCTAATTGCCAAAATCTGTGGCTTTTTAAATAAGGCTTCTTAAAAAAAAAAAAAATCATCGTGATGTTGTCTTTTCTTAAAACTTCACCCTTTCTACTTAAGTGCTTTATTCACCTTAAAAAACAGCCTTTCATACTTACAGAATGAAGTCTACTTTTTCTATATTTTCTCTTCAGTGTAGTGTTTCCTCCTCTAAGTTGGAAATCTCTGTATCAAACTCAGTGTAACATCACTTTTCCTACAAAAAATTCCAACTACCAAACTTCTGTTAATACCACCACTGTTGTCCCTGGACTTTGACCCTCCACCAAACATTGTTTCTTAGACTTGAATCCTGGTCTAGGGAGCCTTTTTTGGGGAGGTAATATTTAAATCCAGATGTAAAGATGATGATGGGAGAGCATGTCCCAAACTCGGAAAACAGATTATGCAATGCCTAGTGATATCAGTACATGCAAATTTAGGGTCCCGTTTACAGAGCTTAGAGTGTAATGGCAGGAACTTTGTTGTACTGATGAGTATCGTGGGAGTGTCAAGAAGAATAACAAATTAGGGATCAAGATAGGATTCCAGTAGGATCTGATGCTTCCACAAATTTTAAAAGATGAGTAGGAATTAGCCTAATAAATTGGAGTAAGGAAGTGTGAAAGGTATTTCAGGAGTAATGCACATTTCACACAAAAACATTGAAGGGAAGCTAAGCTATAACGGGCTGTTTGTTGACAACTGTATCAGTTCAATGTAGTTGGAAAATGAATTTCATGGTGTGTGGGGAGAGATTAGGCTGGATAAGAAGACCATGACGGAGCCAAGTATGGCATATTAAAGACTTTTGATTTATAATAAGGCTATTGTCTCTCAAACTTGAGTTCTCTAGAGCTACTTTGAAAAAAATTATACACCCCAAGAATAGATTTACTGGGATCTTTGAATTTTAGTTAAAGAAGCATTTATTTCAGAAATTGTAATTATATTCTATGAAAATATCTTTAAATTGAGGATTATAATTAAAAATGAAAATTTTGGTCTTTCTAGCAGGTAAAATGCTTTTTAATAACAAATATGTTATATATTATTACAGGCCTCTAAAATATGTTTGTGTGGGGTCTGCCTTTCTGAATCTGAGAAATATGTAGTTATAGATAACCCCTGGAGAGTTTTTAGTTCAATTAGATTATATTTAAATAATTAGATTTGTGTGTATTTAAGGTTTTTGCAAAAGAAATGGATTCACATTCAAAATGAAAAAATATAAAAGTATAGAATATCATATAGCAAAAAGTTTTAATTTACCTATCTTCTCTTGGTTCAGCACCCACCTCCTCTTACCCGACCATTGTAATTATTTTTGTTTCATTTTCTTACGTGTCCTTCCATTGTTTGCTTATGCACATGTAAGCAAAAAGAAACTCCATCTCTTATTTTCACACATTCTGTAGCATACGTTGTTCAGTTCTCAATTATGTATCTTGCTTTTTCACTTAATACACATCAACAATTTATTGAAGTTCTTTTTTGTATCAGTGCATACAGTCTTTTTTTTTTTTTTTTAAATAGCTGTATGGTATACCATTATGGTGTTGTATCCAGAATTAATAGACCTTTGGGTGGCTACCAGTCCTCTACTATTACATGCTGTTCTATGTGACTAACTTTGGGTACGTAACATTCTGTACATGTCAAAGTGTATCTCCAATAAATTCTCAGAAGTGGAATTTGCTTTGTAATTTTGATAGGTATTTCCAAATTGCCATCCATAAGGGTTATATTGATGTACTTTTCTACTAGTGATATATACAAGAGTGCTTGTTGTTGTTAGTCGTAAACAAATTGTAAGTGGCAGTAAGCTTTTGCTGTAAGAAATAATCCCACTCTGTCCATAGATTAAGTTAATTCATTTTTCTTGTGTTACATGAGGCCTCTAGGATTGCTGTGAGTCAGCTGCATGTTGGTTTGATTGGATTGGGCTGGGGTACATTTGGCTCCATGTCTCTTCTCATTGTAAGAACTAGGCTAAGATGATTAGCCTTGGTCTGGGATACTCTATTTTCATGGTGGCAGGCAGAAACAAGATAAGGTGGCTGAGCCAAATAAATCTTTCATATGGAAAGCTCCATATTCTGTTGACCAAAAAAATGGATAAAATATTCAAGTAAGTTTGATTTTTTGCCATTTTGGTAGGTTTAAAAACAGTGATTATCACATTGTCATTGTATTAAAAGATGCTGAACATCTCTCCTTTCTTTAAGAACCATTTCTATTTTCTTTTCTTTGATCAAGTTATACTATTTTTGCCTGTTTTACTATTGGATTGTTGATCTCTTTATTATTAATTCAAAGACCTTTACACATTTTATGGAGACTAGCTCTTTCCTTTGATATGGGTTGCATATTTTTTCCCCACCTTGTCTCATGTTTTTTGTTTGTTTTTTTTTTTTTTAAGAAGATTTTATTTATTTTTTTGACAGAGAGAGAGATCACAAATAGGCAGAGAGGCAGGCAGAGAGAGAGGAGGAAGCAGGCTCCCTGCTGAGCAGAGAGCCTGATGTGGGCCTCAATCCCAGGACCCTGAGATCATGACCTGAGCTGAAAGCAGAGGTTTTAACCCACTGAGCCACCCAGGTGCCCTGTTTTTTTTTTTTTTTTTTTATGGTGCCTTTTATCATTCAGAAGTTTTTGTTTTTATATGACTGAATTTAGTTCTTTTTTTTATGTTATGGTTTCTGAATTTTGATTCATTGTTAGTAAGAGTTCTCTTCCAAGATTATATTGGAGACTGTTCATGTTCCCTTCCGGTAGATTTATATTTTTTATTCCTTACATTTGAATCTTTATCTGCTCCTGTTTGCATCGGTCATGAGGTAATCATAGGGCAATTGTTGAATGCTGCCTATATCACTGACTAAATAGAATATACTGTTTTTGTGGACTTTTTTTCAGTACTTTCTTTTTGATTCCTTTAGTCTTCAAATTCATTCAGTATATATCTATTTAAAAATTATTGAAACTCTATATTATATTTTAATATCTGGTAATCCGAACCTCTGTTCTTTTTAAGAGTTTTTCTAATTAGTCCTCTTTGTTTTGTTTGTTGTTTGTTTTCACATTAACTTTTGAATGAGTTTATCTAGTGCTTTAAACATATGCTGGTATTTTAATTTGAACTCAGTAAGTGTATATATTAATTTGAAAGAAATGATATTTTCTATGATATTGATGTTACCTATCCAGGAACATGGTATGTCTTTCAAAATGTGTTAAAGCTTTCTGCAAGTAAGTCTTTTTGTGAATGCATTTATTTCTTAGCTGTTGTATCTTTTGTGTTACTAATCTATATAGGTCTTTTTTTCCCTTCACTATCTCTTAAAAGCTGGGCATTAGTCATGTATATGAAAATATTGATTTCTACATATTATTTTTCCCCCACTATAATTTTAAATTCTCATAGTGCTCTGGGGTTTTCAACTGATTCTCTGATCTATATTTTATTAACTTCAATAATCCTTAATTCTTAGAGTCCAGAAAATGGTCATCATATTTTAAGATCACTTGTTACTTAAACTCCCCACAAGATGTTATTTATTCCACTAATTACTACTTTTATCATTTTGTTTTGGATTGCATATAACTTTTGGAAGTAGCTCTCTTATACAGTGTAATAGGCACTAGATTTGTAATTGGAAGACTTGGCTTGAAATTGTGGTTCTGCATCAAACAAGCTGTGTATTCAGAAGCTAGTTAATTTTTTTTTAATATTTTATTTATTTGACAGAGAGAGAGATCACAAGTAGGCAGAGAGGCAGGCAGAGAAAGAGGGGGAAGCAGGCTCCCCACTGAGCAGAGAGCCCAATAGGGGCTCGATCCCAGGACCCTGAGATCATGACCTGTGCCAAAGGCAGAGGCTTAACCCTTTGAGCCACCCAGGCACCCCAAAGAAGATAGTTAATTTTTAAAAAAAATTTTTTAGAGGTGGGGAGTGGCAGAGGGAGAGGGAGGGAGATAATCTTAGACTCCATGCCCAGAGGGAAGCCTGATACAGAGCTTGATCTTATAATCCTGATATCATGACCTGAGCCAAAATCAAAAGTTGCATGCTTAACCAACTGAGCCACCCAGGTGTCCCAGAAGCTAGTTAACTTTTTTCCTGTATTTCGTTTACTTTTTTGGTAACATGGAACTAATATCAGTAAGTAAGACACTCTAGATTTGTTTTGGAAATTAAATGAATTAACGTGTGTAAAAATAGTAGATTTCTAGTTGGTAAAAACTTGAGATATCTGTATATCTGAAGACATATACATTTATATCTATATACCTATATATCTATATGTATTTGGAACAGACAAGAATGTCCATATGTTATACTAGATCATAATTCCTTGGAGGCAAAAAATTGTCTTTGTGTCCTCACCTTTTATTAGAGTGCTCTGGCCAGAATATATATTCATTAAAAACGCTATGTATATTAATTGGCTTCTTTTTTCTAGTCTAATAAAATTCGGGTTACACACGCAATACTAGAACAATGTTTATTAAGTTGACTTGCTCATTAAGATTAAGAATAATGGCCCACTCATAGAGCTTGAATAAATCTGAAGTTTGGTCCCTAAACCAGGAAGGACATGTGTTATATTATATATATTTATATTTATATTTATTATATATAATTATATTTTATATAATATATATATAAATATTATCTATTTTTCCCCCAAGATGTTCCTAGGATGGGGGCATATGTTATAAATACTTATAGAGTCTCTTAGTCTGTGCTTTGACTATAAACAAGATTTTAAAATAAATGTTTCTGGTTACAGACCCATGATTTCTTTAGGATTAATTAATAGGTATTTTAAAATGCTAATATATCTTTTGATACCTAAATAGTTCTTCAGCTTCAGGGAAGTTTACAAATACCATCTTATCTTTTTTCCCCCGTGTATGAAATGTGGAGTACAAACAGTGAAATTTTGGCATATGTTTGGATGGTTTACAATACAAGTATGAACTTAAGATTCTATACATACTTACTGGGTAACCGAATGAATACATCTTCTGGTAATACCTGTTTTCTTGCATTTTCATCCTGTGTACAGTCTGACTGAATTATTTTCTAAATTATGGCAATAAGTCATGTTTGTTAATACTAACATGAATAAAAGAAGCTATTTAGCAGGGGTTCCATAGAGTGTCCACAAAATTCACTTTAAAAACCAGGTTTTCTTATGCATGGTTTACCTGTTAGGATTTCTAACATTTCAACTTTTTAGTTTATCTTTGAGTTTCTCATCTGATGTTGTAAAATCCTGGATAAAGGTAGAAGCCCTTACATTCATTTCTCTATACATGCCAGTCACTCTTGTCACACAGATATTGTATGTTCAATATAGTAAGAAACTGCTTTTAATTCTCTTACTGAATTAGGTAAAGCTAATAAACATAATTGTACTTACTGGAGAAAATGACAGTTGTGACTTGAAAATTCAAGTACAACAAATTTTCAGTATCACTAAAAGATGAATTTTGTCATAAAATTTGTTCTTTTGAAACACGGTCATTTTTGTAACCAGGTAAGTTCTCCTGGTGATTTGAACTCCATTGAATTTAGCAGAATTCACTTTCATTAATATAGATTTATTTTCCTCATTATCTTACATTGTTGTGTGAATGTAGAGTTATGACATACTTCAAAGGGTTAAAACTGTAAGAACTAGTTGCAAAACTTTTTGAAAAGGGGATATAATTGGGATAAAACTGTAAGAAATTATAAATTTATTTATCAAAGGAGAGATTATAGAGTCAGCGTTTGAGAGTTGAGAGGGACCTTAAAAATCATTTTCCCTGAGATGTTGAAGACTTAGATAAGACCATGCCACTACTAAGGAGGAACTAGAGGTTGACTTGAAACACATGTTCTTAACTTGCATCTTAGCCATAATCTTTTCTCCTGGGCTACTCTAGATCTAAGTAGACTGAACTTCATTAATAGGTAACTTTTCATTTAACTATGAATAAGATTTATTTATCACTTACTTAGCATGCAATCAAGGGTAGACTATAGATAATAGATTAGTGTAGTTAACTTAAAAATGAAGTTAAGTCTTCAAATGTGTTCATACTATACTCAGTTTTAGCTGAGTTTTAGCTCTTTTTTCTACTTTGATCAGTTAATATCAAGAAACACATACATCTATGATAAAAAGCTTACCTGAAAAGTGTGTACTAAAATATTTTGCAGAAATTGTCTACTGTGTAAGAACCCAAGCTGTGTTGTAGCAGTATTGTGGGGCTACTTCTCACTTGGTGTCTCCTCTTCCCTGAATTCCTTTCCAGGTTGAGAGAGTATAATACAAAATGTTTGATGGTCAAGAGCACTCTTTTAAAGTCTGGTTCCATGTGAATGGCTTCTATTCTCATAGGGTTATATGGATTTTTTTACTCAATAGGAGTCATGATTTTACTGCCAGAGTGATTGGTTTGAGTCCTTCTCATCCTCATGAACTGATAACCATTAGACATCACCACTTATCACATGGAGAGATGATTGTGTAATTAGTAAAAAAAAAAAAAAAAATGAAAGTATAAGTTCAGTTGTTTTTATCTTCCTCATAGACCCACTTTACCTGAAATGATTCTTTCTAGAAAACAGAAATTCCATTGCAAAGTAATTACATAGGGACCATCAAAATAGACCCCTGTATTTTCCTGGGGATTCCAAAAATTATAATCATATTAAGAAAGAGAATGTTTAGAAATTATTTTTAAAAGAGCCAAGTTACACGATTAGTACTAATTCTGATGCTTATTATCACCATAAATGGGGTAAGAGTACTATTAGTTAACTGTTTTTAATTGTCATATAAAGAACCATCTTTTATATCAAGTTATTTTGGGGGATGGAGCAGTCATTACTCAACCTAACTTTGTCCAATTTGGACTTTCACTCAGCATTAAAACACACTTTTGAGCACTTTCCTGTGCACTCAATATTTAGTTGCTATTAGGCTATATTGAGATAAATCAGCATTTGGTGCCTTTAGAGAACTTTAGAAGAAAGAGGTCCTAAGTTTGGTCTTCTCCATTTCCACACCTGTTAGTTTGGGGACCTCAGGTAAATTAATTAACTTTTGTTTGTTAGCCATGGTTCCCTCATTTGTGGGTGGGATAACGCAGCTACATAGTTCATGTAGTTTTTTAATATTAAATGAGATAATTTCTTTTATATGCATCACAGTTATGGGAGAAAGTTCTCAAGAGATAAAATTTATGATTTTTTAAGTTACTTCAAATTGTTCTAAAGGTGATAAATAGTAAGATATAAAACAGTGGAAACTATTAATGGGAACACCATCATCTTTGAGAGAAGTATGAGACTAGAGTTTTTAAAATGAAAAAGAACATTTAAAGAACACTAGTTGATCAAAAATGTGATCTGAGGAAAATTCATATCCGAACTAACTGGCAATGCAGAAAGTAGGAGGGTACAAAAACCTTGAATTTATAAACTCTTATTATATGCCAAGGTCCTGACAAAAAGAATGTATTATGGGAAATTGAAGTTTTAGGTATTCTTAAAAAGATTTATTGAATTTCTAAGGTGCTTTCCTGAAGAAGGCTAATGGCAAGACTCTTGTCTACTTAGAGTCCAGTTTAAGCTATACAGGAGAGGTCAGCGTCCGCTCATCAGGCATTTGGTGAATGACTCACAGGTGTACATTGTTTGGAAGAGCTTTTTTTTTTTTTTTTTTTTTTTTTTTTAAGACAGTGGGTTCTTTTCAAATGTCTTTGTGACAAAGTAAATAACATTACAGGGGGAAATAGGTGTATATTTTCTTAATGCCTCTTGTGTCAGGTTAAGTCAATTTAACGTTACTATTGTCTGACACTGACTTGGTTTAAGTTTATTGTGGTTGTAATACTAAAAGTCTTATTTCTCAAAAATCACCTTCCAAATCCCATAAAATGTGAAAGCTGTCGCTTGGTGATAGGGACATTTATAAAATATTAAAGTATAATTTGTACCTGTGACAACATACTGAAATTTCAGTTATTAAAATAGAATATGTTTAGAAATCTTATCTTAAAATAGAAGAATGAAACACTTTTAAAATGAGAAGAAAAAATATTAGAAATACTTGCTTGGAACAATGTTTGCAAAGGGTTAAATTTGGAAAGAACTTGTTTATGATCTTAAAAGTTCCTGATATTCTCTTTGAGAATTTTCCAGCAGTGTTCCCTAGCATATCTTATATTTCCTTAGCCTGTGTGAGTCTCCTTTTTATATTTGCAATGGAAACAACATGAGCTCAAAAGCACACTTTTTCAGGTTCATTCCATTTTCCATAATACTGCTTCAGTAGTGTCAAAGAGACTCATTAAATGAAAAATTGTTTTGTGGATTTTGTATTGTAAGTGTACTCTGTTCTTCTCTGAAGATATATTTATATTTGTATATCTGTGTTTGTAGGCATTTTTATATTTCCTACCAATTTAATTATTGTTCAGTTATCATCATTGTTTTTTGTTCATTTGCTTGTTTATTTTGATTCTAACTTTTCTTACCATATTTACTTTAGAGGGCTTGGATATGAAACAATTTGAATTGTAGTCTTTCTCGTGTATGTGTGTATGTGTGTGTGTGTGTATAATTAGATTTGTTAAAAATTTTTCTTGACTTCTTTTAAAGCTATAGGACTTAACTAGGGGTGGCTGGCTGGCTGTCAGAAGAGCATGCTACTCTTGATTTTGGGGTCACGAGTTCGAGTCCTGCATTCAGTGTAAAGATTACTTAAATAAATAAATAATTAGTAAATTAATTTTTTAAAAAACCTGTTGTACTTAACTTATTGATTAGCTTTTAATAACTGTTTAGTGAATGCCAAAGTTAACTGTGTCTTAATTTACATGTATATTACATGTATATCTCCAGGTCTCCTGGAGACTTACTTATAATAATGTAGCAAAATCACATTGACATGTTAGTTCTGATATAGAGAATATCAGATATATAGCATACTGGATATCTTAAACTTGTCAGGTAATTGATAAAGAATACAGATTTATTTAACATATACCATGTGGTAGTCATTAACACACATTTAAACATTATAACATTTAATATAAAATAAAGAGATGTTTAATAATAATTTACTATTAAACAGTGGATTCATTGGATCAATTCAATCATTTTATAAGATTACCAATGATAAGATTTGAGAAAAACATTTTGGAACTGCCTTCTCTTTTCCTGACATGGTAAAATCTTATAGAGTTGCTAATTTGCAATATAGAATTCAAATGAAAGAAAATTTTTGTGGCCTGGAAAGAAAGATACATTTAAAAAATATTTATTCCATTCAACCATCAATCACAGCACTAACTTATTGCCAATGAGAGATTATATCAAATTTAATTTTACTAATAATTATTTGAAAGCCTTTGAGTCTTTTAAAAGTAAGTACCACTTTGGGATGTTCATTCAGCTGTAAATTCTGGATTGTTATTTTATTCTATATTATAGTGTCACAAGTAAAATAAGACCTGGCTTTAAGTGACAAATGGGCCACTAATTAGCTGTATGACTTTAAATTCCTTTTGCCCAAGTTTAAACACTGGGAAACAAGGATCTACCAACCCACTCTTTTCTATGTTGCTTATGATCCATGAGCTAATCTATGTGAACAAAATTCCTTATGAGCTTGAAGTTCCATTAATTCAAAGTATCATTATTAGAATAATCATTATTATATTTGGCAAATTTTCTGTCTAATTCCTAGTCTGTTTCAGTTTGTTTAGCAGGCATGATTGTGCAAGAAATAATTTGTTTTTGAATGGCTATAGGAATGTTTATAGAAACATGTTGAGATTGTAAACTAACTTCCAAACCATTTAACGTTTTCCTATATGCTCCTTGTGTTTATTCGACATATGTATACTTACAAATACATATATCAAATGTCTGTGAAAATAAAACCAGAGACAAGAAAGATTGTGTTATGAGCATCTTTCTTTATAGTATAGTTGGCCTCAAAAACTCGTGCTCTCTTTCTTACCTGCTCTGATGACCTTCTGGATTAGAGTTTCAGAGAAACAACCAGAGGTAGTAGCTGCAGAAAGACAGCAGCTGGGACCATACGGATCTCAGCATCCTGCCTTATGGCCATTATCTTTGTTTCTATCTTTATGCTGCCACTATGTCTCCTTCTTGTGCTCTCCCTGCGTCCTCTCCTTGCTGCCTCCTCCTCTCCCTGACTTCAGCTCCCGTTGCCCCTTGTAACTCACCCTCCCTCCTTCTTCATTTTTCTCTATTGATATAAGATGAAACAAGATACCTTAATTAGGAAATCTTTTAAAAACTATTTTTAAGATATGTGCAGCCATGCAGCTACCATTTCCTAATTCCCATAGCCACTGTTAACAATATAAAAAATTATTTCTTGTATACTTTATCAATTAGACTGTATTAGATTGTAGGACCCATAAGGGCTGAAAAAATAGTTAAAATAAATGCAACAATTTTGCTATTTTTCTGTGTAGGCATGGGTTCCTGCTGTAATAAAAAAAATAATTTGAGGCTAACAACAAGGAAGAATAGTGAGTAATATCCTTCCCCCTTCCCTCTTCCCCCTTCCCCAACTGCTGAAAAAATCATGTCAGCATCAAGTCATTTTTGCCACATCCCTTGTTAACAGCTTTTTCAGGGTGGGTCATAATTCTGTTTTTTGTTAGTGTCTTAACTCCATAGTGACATGCTTAAATCTTATTCCACATTGATTTTGTAATACACACACACACACACATACACACACAAAACGTTCATTTTTAGGATACCCAGTGAATGATGGATCCCATTATTAAGTTATTATCAACTTTGTCAAAAATACATAAGCTTTCAATGAAGAAAACATTTATTAATATGAGAAGGTTAACCATTGGTTTTGCTGTTCGGAATCCATGTAAGGTGTCTCATTGTGTATGTCTAAAAAAGTAAACTTACTGTCTGCCTGTCGCCAGAAAAAAAAAGTGGGACCTAATCAAACTGCTATGGGGTCAACCCTTGTGGTTTTAAAGGCCCTTAATGTTGTCCAGCTGCAAAATAAAAGGAATTGGGAGGGGAAGTTGGAAAGAGTGGAGGGGGCTGGGGGGGAATGTGTGGAAAAGAACAGGGAGTCTGGCTTTTATTTTTTTTTTTTTAAAGTGAGTTCAGTGCCAGCCTGGACATTGGCTGTGCAGACTATTGAGCCATTGTCTGCTCCATTTCCAGAATAGCCCCCAGTTAATCACTTCGGCTTTGAAGGGAATTTCCTCGTGGAATTCTCCACAGAAAATCTAATCAACTGACCTGCCCTCTCAACAATGGAAGGCTTTTTTTTCTCTCTTTCCCTTATTGGGGCGGGCTCTGTAATGTAGCCTTTTGTGCAGAATGAACCCTCCCAGTAGGAGTGGAGAGCGTGTGTGAGTGACTGAGTGTGTGTGTGTGTGTGTGTGTGTGTGTGTGTGTGTGAAGAATGCACACTATCTCGTGTTGGTGAGTGTGTGCTTACTCCCTGACCAGATGCTGCGGTGCACGGGGCAGCCACCATCTCTATCTCTGCATGCATGTCTGTGTAAGTGTCTTTCTCTGTGTGTGTATGTGCCTCTGTCATTTCATGTCAAAGGTACATTACCTGATTACCTTCCTTGCCTGCCAGATTTTTATCTAGATAATTGGAACTGCTATGGAGGCTGTGCCTTGCCAGCCAGCTTGGGATCTGTAAAGCCATAGTTTGTCCACCTTGTTATCCGTGGCTGCCTGGGCAGAGGAAATTAAAGAGATCCACAGCCAGGGGAGCGCTTCCTACCCCTGCCCTCCCCAGCAATCCCAAACAGGACAGTTTGTTAATACCATCTTTTCGTTTTCATTTTTTGGTTTGGTTTGGGTTTTTGTTCCCTCTGTGTGCGTGTTATTTTGGCATGTGGATACCTGTTCCCCTCCACATCGCACATCGTGTTTTATGGAGTTTGGAGCTGAGGAAACTTTGGTCGGGTTGCCAGGACATTCGCACCACTTTGTGGAAAGCACGAGTTAACAGTGAGACCGACAGAGTGAGTGACAAGTTGTTTACAGGTTTCCTTGAAGGGGCCTCTGCTATATTTCAATCTGTCAAAGTTGCTTTTCTTCCCTCAGAACAATGCCTGATTGTTGTGTGTGTGTGTGTGTGTGTGTGTGTGTGTGTGTGTGTGTTTCCGTGTGCGCGCGCGGAGAGACCTAGAAAGGGGTGAGAAGAAATAACAATTCTTTGTGTAAAAATGATATTACCAACATTTAATTTGTTTCTCTTAATTAGTTAATAAATGCAGTTTAGTCGTGGTTCTCTTAGTATACAGATTTCTCTTTTACTCAGCAGCAAATGCATTTTTAAAAAAATCATTCTGTTTTGTGTGTGTATGAGTGTGTGTGTATGTGTGCGTGCGCGCGTGCCTGTGTGTGTGTGTGTGTGTGTGTGTGTGTGTGTGTGTGACTTTTATTATTTAGAGGAGAGAGAGTATGGGAGACGTGTT
>PITA01000245.1:289460-321817 GCA_004023965.1 Spilogale gracilis
AAGGGGAGAGAGGGAGAGAGAGAGACACGGAGAGAGAGAGCGAGAGAGAGAGTGAGAGAGAGAGAGACAGAGAGAGGGGGAGAGAGAGGGAGGGAGAGAGGGAGAGAGAGAAAAAGAAGAGAAGAGAGAGAAAATCAATTGGTTTAGAAGGTTTGGACTCACTTGACAGGTTCAGTTGGAGACGATCATAGGTGGCTGCTGTGACAAAGGGAAATTGTGCTTTTCCAGCATGCTTACTGACCCTGATTTACCTCAGGAGTTTGAAAGGTGAGTACAGTTTTCCCCCCTAATATATTGAAGTACAACTCTCATTTTATAGTCATCTCTGAATCTACTGGAAGATGCTTCCCTAAAACGTATTTGTTAGAAGAGCTTTTAGCTAGTGCTTCTGCAATCTTGTTAGCTGATTTTTGTTGTGATTGCCCGGACCAAATTGAACTGATTGGCAAAGTCTCCGAGATTTCTGCTAATGTTTTTAGGTTGTGTCCTATCACAGGAAATTAAGTGAACATTAAGCATCTCTTCTCTTTCACTCGCTGGTTTTCTCTTTCTCATCTACTCTTTTACTTTCTTCCTTCATTGGTATTTTTCTCCCTTCTTCACCTTTTTAAATGCTTTTGTGCAGAGTGTTACCGTGTTTAATATCTCTGTCTTGTAATTTCTGGGGTGACAGAAGATTTCAGTGGTGCTTAAAACGGAGGCTATAAGTTCCTATTTGATCCTTCCGTAAAACTTTGGAGGCTGCTTAGTAAAGCACATGACCTTTTGTTGATAGAAGAGAGTAGATTTAAAAAAAAAGAAAAGAAAAGAAAATTTAACATCATAACAATATATCAGTATATTACTCTTGAAATGTCAAGAAAGGGGGAATGGGGATGCTCCCTAAGTTTTAGTAGCTACTTTTTATGCTAGTTGTCTTAAACTAATATTGATTTACTTATATTTTTCCCTTTTGCCATTATGGGAATAAGTGTATTTGTAATTAAGTAGTTCCTATTTAAAGATATATGTGCAATATCCTTCCATTTGATGTTGTTGCAAGTAAAACAAGGTTTTGAAAGAATTTTAGCCCTCTTCGTGTTCCTCCTATAAGTACACATTGCAGTTTTTAAATTTGAGTTCTTATCCCAGCATAAGTTCATTTTTTGGAACTATAAATAGAATTTTGTTTGCCATTAAAAAGAATTCAAACTTTGTATCTGTATGGTGAATTAAAAAAAAAAAGCTAAAAAAAGCCAGGATGCATGATACCCAGGCTTTTTTTCATTTTCATGAAAGCTACCTTCTGTATAAACATTTGTTGTATCTGACTATGCAATGCAAGCTAGGTGCTAGACCAGCTGGTTAAAAATATGCTAAGTCAAGCTGTTCATCGCTCAAACGACTGAATTTGATATGAAAAGACGAAAAAAGAAAGGACAAAGATTAAAACATTCTAGAAGTGAAGCAATGGAAGAGAAGAAGGGTATTGAGAATAAAATAATGCTTGAATGTGGTCACATATTAGAGAAGCCAACATCAGATCAAGGAAGAAAGTGGAATAGCCAACATATATACTTTAATACTGTCTTCTTTCTTTCATTTCTTCTCTTCCTCTTCCTCTTTCTCTCCCTCTCTCTTTTTTTAATTAGGGTGCATCTTCACAAGATAATTCCAGTGAATGACAGAGCTTTCTTAACAGTCTTGAATTAATTTTTTCAAAGTTCTGTATGTTAACTCTTTGAAATAGTTAGCTTTTGTTTGGAAATATAGTCTATTTCATATGTAGATATTGAAGTTATTTATATTGGGACATACTAATTCTTAATGTTGCAGTTTGTTAATATACCACAGTAAGTGTTCTAGCATGTACAGAGTAGCACATGATTATCTTCAACTCTATACTTTTTTGAAAATAAAACTCTGAGTCTGATTTGTAAGCCTGTTAACAGACTGTTCTTATAAAAAGGTAGTTACATATTAACAGGCTGTAACCTATTTCTCTATATAGGCAAGCTTTCCTGCTGTGAACCTTATTCGTATTTGTTAAAATTATCTCTTTTAAACTAAACTTTCCGCCTACTATTCTGATGGTCAAATCTCTTAAAATTTTTTTTTTCCTCCTGGTGAGAATTTCATCTTTTTTTTTTTTTTTTTTTTTTAAAATCACCCAAAGGCATGCTTTTCTTGCTGGCTAATTAAATAAGCAAGGGATAATCAATGGAGTTATTAATATAGACAGCATATTTGGAAATATTAGTAGATAAAATAATTTTTTAAATGTCATACAGTATAAAATTTCTTAATAATTTCCCCTGTGGTTGTATTTGGTAATACAGACAAAACTCTCGTAATTCATTACTATTTGTTTACATTGAATTTGTATGAGTGAGTGTATCTGTAGTCACCCACATAGAGTATGTCTTGCAGACTAAATATTGAATATTTATATTCTACAAAGGAGGTATGTATGCTATCATATATAGTCATATATATATGCACTATCATAGATAGTCAGCTTTTTTTTTTAATCTTTTCAACTATTGCAACTTTCATTGAATAAGTAGGTCATTTCCACTGAGTGTTAATTTTTATTCTGTTTGCTCACCTGCCATAGATGAGTTGTTCACTCAAACTTAGTCATAAATCTGAAAAGAAGACTCCTACATCTCTTTATGAAATAAAGAAGTTTGCTCTGGAGGATATAAATAAGTAGCTTGAGGTTCATGTTTTTGGAACTTTTATGTGATCTGCTTTTCTAACTTCATTGGTGTCCATCTTCTTTTATTCTTTCCAACCTGTAGACTATTTTGAACTTTAAGGAATATTCAAAACTTAAATAGCAGGATCGGAATTGGGATTTAGATTTATTATGTCTGTGTTATCGGCCCTAGAAATGAACATGGTCAATACTGTCAGACTAATAAGCACTTGTTAGATAATTCAAAAGTAGTAACAGTTTCATTGTCGGTTAAAAATGTTCAAGAGGTAGAGCAAATTGAATAGGGATCCTATAAAGTAAAGAAGTAGAAATCCTCTATTTTTATTTTTAAGCATCCCTGTCATAACTGATTATGATTAATGAAAAACATAATTCTCAGGTGGGAGGTGAATAGGCAAAGTATATTCTTAGACATTATTTGTAAGCAAAGTGTTTTACATCATACTATTTAGGGGAAATGTAACTGGCAACATTGTCTAAATATTAGTAATAGCATTATGAGAAGCAACACTTGAACTCTCCTAAAATTTTTAAAAGAAGAGAGTGTAATAGATAATAAAAATTCAGACATAAGGTTTTTCCTTTCAGAATACCATCAATTTTTTTCATATTCCTAGAATGAAAATATTTAAAATCCTTGCCTTAAATATCAATATTAGTTTGTTTCTGATGAACAAAAAAGCAATTTTTGATACTCTCAATAGTATCAAATAAATTTTTAATTTATTTCCTTTATATTTATATTTATCCTACCTGATTATGGTATAATAGTTTTATGACTAAACGATTTGTTAGACTTTTCAATTGCTTTATGTTAGAGATTTAAATCAAAAGCAAGTGTAAGATGATGGCTTAAGATAGTCTGATAACGTCTAGAAAAAAAGTTGAGATTGAAGGTACTGGGATGAAGAAAATTAAGCTTATAGTATCACCTCTTTGCTTCTCTCAAAACGGGTGCAGACAACAGAGTGTCTATTTTCTACATGTTGAAAGGAACACCATGGGAATAAAATCTTCTGCAGTAAAAGTCTAACTTATTTACTTTATATTCCCATCAAATTTATTTGTGGTCATACTGACTAAAGAAATAGGTTTTTTTGACATTAGGAAAATTTCAAGTTTTTTTTTTTTTTCCCTGAAGAGACAAATATAAATCAGATACTGTGAAAAGCTAATTTGTATAATTACCATGAAAAATAACTATTAGCGGGCTGCAAGACTATGTCTGACATTAGCAGTACTTGAATTACTTAAAGTTTGGCCATAAGAATAAAATATTTATTACCCAGACAGATTTATTCAGCTAAGTTAGAAACTTTCTGAGTGATAAGTACATTCAAGTTAGCAGGTAACCTCCGGGTGCGAATCAAAGGAAAGTTATCTCTTCACATCTGTCACCTTATTGCAACTGTAAACCTCTAAGAGTGATATTGTATTTTTAGGATGTCCTAATAGATGTTTTTGTTCATTTTATTTATTTTTATTTACTACTTTGCAGAGGAAAAGGTGCCTACAACTGATTATAGATTTTAATTACTACCTCAATAATTTGCAAGTTAATTTGGCTGAGATATTAGTTCAGAATACAGCTTGCCTTGAAGAACTGGACACGCTAGACTTCTCTCACACTTGAGTATACTGTCCCGAGGACTTAGCAGACCTGCCTGATTATCAAGAACAATTAAGGGTTAAATGTCAGGTGGCACTCTGTACTGCTCAGTGCTTAGCAGGTTGACAGATAGAGAAATGTGTGACTATTATGATTACTTCACATGTTGATGTGTTTTCTTACCTTACGTTTCCCAAATATAATAAGCATATGAGAACAAGATAACGTATTTACCTGTTCTTAAGGAGCTTTTAACTAAAATCTGTGTGTGCATCATACCTGAGAGGCAAATAATAAGACTGACTCTAATGCTTTAGCACATGATTCCTCCATAGAACTGGAAGCTGTTTCAAATGGATTATGTTCATAATGCATTTAGAAAGCAAAATTACATTCATGGATAAAGTCTGACTTTATTGTCTGTTCTTTCCACTATCAATTCTCCAAACACCTAATGAGTATATGTATAACTTAGATGAATATTATGTAGACTGGACATCTCCCCCCTTTTTTAATATATTAATTTAAAAAATTAGCATAAAGGATGGAGTTTTGTTTTCTCCCATAATTTATTATTCATTTGTAAGTTCAATGAAGTTAGCTAACAGCATGGGAAATAAACCAGTTTAGTTATCTCTCTTACACTAACTTACATAGAGTTTAATGCTAGTTGTCTGACTCGAATGATGGCCATCAGATAAAAAGATGTTCAGAGATTTAACCAAAACATGGAACATCGTCCTTTTAATGGAAAAATTCTGTTGAGCAAGAAATGGACTAAAACATAGCAAATTTTTCCTTACGTCATTCATTCTGTCCTTTCCTTTTCATTGAGTGATAGCACATCATTTATATTAAATTTAAAATTTGAATGCTATATGGATGAGCGTGATCAAATGATATTGGTAGAGAAGAAAAAAATTAAGGACTGTTAGTATTTTGCTTAAGTGAGCAGTGTTTATTTGGGATACTTTAAGAGAATGCTTCATATTCTTTCATTTTATCCAGGAACTGAGAATGGTTCAGGAGAAGACCTTTTATTCTTTCTGATTTCTGTGTTTTCTCCTGCAGTTTGGAAACTGCATTCCCTTTCCTTTAGGGTTACCTGTTCTTCTCTTCACCTACTAGTTGAGAGTTCATACATCTCCTTAGGAGATCCTGTGGCGTGTGGTTCTGCTTGTCCAATAGGCGGGTGTTGCATTTCTACAAATTCACTGTCCTTTTCCCTTGGAGCCTGAGAGTAAAATCTCAGCAGTACTCCCTGCCTTTGCCAGCCTGAGGAGTCAGACTCAAAGTTGTTCCCAGCTCTTGCGCCTTCATTGTAGAGCTGCATTCGGCTCAGTGGGCTGCCGAGAAGGACCAGACCGAAACAAGATTTAGAAGAATTCTGGTGAGAACTGTTTATAGGGATATGGTATTTTAAAAGAATGTGGTAAACAAACAGAATTGTAGCATAAACAAAGATAATTAGCATAAACAATGTCGTTTTAGGACAGGTGGTTTAAAAAAACAAACAAAACAAAAAACCCAAATATGAACCCAACTTGAATGCTGCCAGTTTGGAACCACTGAACCTTAATCTGTACTTCATGAGAATTACCCAGGTTTGTTGATAAACTTGTTAACATGCTTTTTCTGTTTCTTTTGTATCATTTTCCGGTCATTATGCCCTTTTGTCACCCAGCTTGAAAGTAATTAATCTATTACAAGGTAGTTTAAGGACTTTTACCCATAAAACATGACAGAAGGAAAATTAAAAACAAAAGCCTGTGGATGTTCATAGGCATTTGAAGTCAGTGTTGAACCTTCAGTCAATTCAAACGTGAACTCGTCTCATTGTATGTTAAATCTCTCTTTCTTTTATCTAAGTAAGATTTCAGTCACTTGGCTCCTTGATATTAATACATTTACTTTTGCCTTAGAATTCAGGGTTTTTTTGTTTGTTTTTTGTTGGGTTTTTTTGCTCTGGCTGAATCATCACTTGTGTTATATGTTTATTTCTAAGTGTTGCTTGTTTTTTCTTCCTATTTCCTCTATAACTTAGTGAAGATGGTGTAAGCAGCATTAATCTGGCTGGGGATCATGCAGTAGGAAGATGCTAGTTGTTGTGAACCACATTATCTAAATCTGCTCTGCCGTCATGATGAATTTTCATCTGGAGACATTTAGATTTAATACTAAATGACATTTTTTCTTAATGTCTTATACTGAAATATTTTGACTTTATTGAAATGTGGAGTGTGGTGAACAGAAAGCTGTTTGTTTTTCTTGCATTAAGGACCAAAGTTTTTTTTGGTAAAACTAAAAAGATTTTTTTTTCTTTCTCTTCATTTTCTCATGGAGAATGGGGACCAGGAATTCCAAGTAGGTATCTCTGGTATTCTGTAGCCCTTCTCTTTGCTGAAATGAAAGCATTTGTGAATGAGTTTTGGTTTCTTGGAGTTATGAAAATGTGTGTAAACTAGTAAACCATGTCTCATTCATGTGCTATGGAGATTTCTCGTACTTCAGGGACAAAAATAATTTGGCTACTAACGAATTAGGGCTACCTGCCAGTGCCAACACATACTGTAGGTAAGAGGAACACTATAAAGAAAAGCTGCTGGCAGCGAAACCATTGAAACTTTCATATGTAACAGCGTTCTATTTCTGCTCTTCACATCTTTGAAAGAATGTGTTTTTTAGAGAAGAAAATGTTGAGAAACAGAAAATATGATCTTTCTTAAAAATGTATTAGTAGCTTTGTCTTTAATATTTCTCATTATGGAGATGCATAGACTTTGATTATGTTCTGTACACATGTGCCTCTCCCCTACCCATCCCAGTCATTTCTGTCACACAGAACCTAAGAATCAGATGTGCTGAGAATAGATGTAATATGAAGAAATGAAATTCACTGTGGAGGGCCAAAAAAAAAAAAAAAAGAAAGAAAGAAAGAAAGAAAAAAAAAGTACGCTCAAGACCTTATAAGGTTTTTATACTGACAATTTAAGAGAGTTAAATCAGTTGGGACGGTGAGCAGCAATTTTATAAATGAGTTTCCTCTCCTTAAGGTCTTTAGGAACTACTGAGAAAAGAAGGGAAAGGGTTAACCTGTTTGGCTTGTTGTTGTATTTTTTTTAATCTAGTAGTAAAAGAAGACACCGGCCCAAATAGTATTTGGTTGGTACATTTTTAATCTCAAAATTTATTTCAAAATGTAGTCAGTGATTTACTTTACTACTGATTTTGTTTTTTGTTTTTTTGTTTGCTTGTTTTGTATTTTGTTTTTTTGTTTTGCTTGTTTTCGTATTAATTAGGATCAAGATACCAAGGGAATAGTTTGGGAACTGGTTGTAGAAATTTCACATATGATCTGTTGTCATTTTCAACAATTTTGTATTTATCTAATAAAAGAACATTGTAATGAAAAAGCACAAACACTGAAAATGAGAAATAGCCTTCACAAGAAAACACAAAATGAAAAAAATAATGTTCTAGTGATAATATACTTTTTCACTCTCAGTTACTATAGGCTGTTTGACAGAGTTCTAAAACACTTTATTCCAGTTCTGGAGTTAAGGTCTTACATGTTTGCCTACAATTATTTCTTTGGGTTATTTACCTGGGCCCAGAGTTTGTTGGGCAATAATTTACAAAGTCCAAAGACTTTATTTTTACTCTTTTCCTGATGTCTCTTTGTTTCCCACCCCCCCACCCCTTATTTGCTATTGAGTTTCATCATATGTTTGAAAAGAGTTTGCAGGAATATGTCACACAACTTTAACATTGCTATTTCTTTGCTTCTTTTTCATCTGCACTTGTAAGAGATCTATGTTGAAGATTCCTTAGGATAATATATAGTGTTCATATTATTTAATAGAGAAAGGAATGAGTTGGTAATCAAATTATTCAATTTCTGATTCATTTATTAATTAAGTTTTGGCCTTGAATGAGTGATAACTGAATATACAATATCAGATTCAGATTGCCATCTCTCCCATAATATCAGCAGGATGTGAAGAAAGCTTTTATGTAATATTCCAAGTACTATTAATCAAACAACACCTAGGAGTAGAAAAACAAAGATAACAGTGATTGCCCTAAACATAGCTAGAGTCTGGGAAGTAGAGGAAAAGGTATTGTTTTTAGAATGCTAAGAATTATGGGATATAAATATGGCGGTATAATTGTTTCTAAAAATTTAACGTTACTGGAAAATAAAATGGATCTAGTTTGACCTAAACACAGTTTAGGAATATTTAATAATTTTAAAACATTATTTTATAGAAAGAAAAACATATCCAAAAGATCCTGGTAGCAATTGAAAGAATCAAAGTTTAGGATCAGAATGTATAGACTTTTATAAGTAAACCAGAAGATGATTGGATGTCTCTAAAACTTCTGTGAAGAATGAATGTAATAGTATTCCAGCTTTAGAAATCTGAAGGTAGTATTGTCATGCATATTGAAGGGACAATTTGAATTCAAGAAGTTTGGTAGTTCAAGATAAGCTTGAGCTGGAATGAAATTGGGGGATATTTGAGATTTTGGATAGAGATGAGGAAGTTGAGTGTTAGAGGCCTAAGGCATACATAAGAAATGAAAAAAAAATTTGTGGGTTTTGAGTATATTTCTCCTAAGACATAGAACAATTTCCTCCTTTTTTGGTAAACATTTGTATTTGTCAGTATCTTCATTGATTTTTTTTTTTTGTAAGTAAAACATATGCAAAGTATTATTAGCTGGGTATAACATCTCAAGTTCTAGTTCTCCCCTATAGTCTGAGAAGAAGTTTTGTGTTAGTGTATGCATCTATAAAATGTGAAGATGGGCTGGGTAATTCCTAAAATCTTTGACCTTTGAAATTTCATTACCTTGAACTCCATTTGAAAGATCCCTAGCTCTTTACTCTAGTGGTCAGAATTCTTGCATTTATGTAACTGTTTAGAGCCAGCCCTTACATGGGGAATCACTTCTCAGTTTACCTGTTAGTTGAGTGGTATTGTGTAGGAACAGGTAGCCATAGTATATTTTAGGAGTTTTAAGTAAAACTACTATCTATAATTCTTATTGAGGATTAAGGTCTTAAATTTGCTATGAACTATTTTGAAGCTGAATGTTTCCAAAGAGAGGATTCATGTTTTATGTGGTTGAAACTCTCAGGTGCATCAGATCACCATCCTCAACTATTACAAATATCATGAAAATAAGTTATATGTGGACTATTGAACAGGCAACTATGGGGCAATATGAAAAGCATGAGAGTGACATTTTAGGTCAAAGACCTTGACGTGTTTATAAGAATAAGATAAAAGAAAAAAAGAGAAAAGTCTGGAAAGTAGAGCATCAGGATAACACTGGGGCTATGGACAGTATATATCTTTATATGAATAAATAAAACACTGGCAGGAAAGTGGTAAGACTAACTAAGACTATAAACAGGTAGGGCAGTCCAAAGAAAGATTTGAGGTAGTTCCCAAAATAAATTAGTCAGTTATTAGGATCATGTCAATCACTTTATATTCAATAGTTGGTGATTGGTAATTTTAGGAAAATAAATGTTAAATCCTAAGAAACAAGAAGTAGAGGAATAAACAATGAAAGATGCACTTAAAAAGTTATATTATCTGAAAGGGCAAGCTTCACATATTGTTAATACGTTACATTCGGCAGATTGAATGCTTTTTTTTTTTTTCACAGTGTTTGAAAAAAAAAGTATAGTTATACCATCAGCAACATAATCTGTAACTCCGTATCCAAGGACTTTCTGTATTATATGTAATTTAAAAATATGGCTATGGTATGACAAAGTCGTTGTACAAATTAGTTGTAAGTTTAAAATATAGGTTCATATGTTTGGATAACGTAAGCATTGTCTATACATTAATATTCACTATTTGCTTAATAAATGCAATGCAGAATTTTTTATTTAATTCTATTCTTGCTACTTTAAGAATAAAGAATGGGTGTTATTCTCTTAATCTCCTGGTACAGATATAAAGGCTGTAAACAAAACAAAACAAAACAAACAGAAGAGGACCTTGCTGCACCAGACCTACATTTACAGCTAGGACCAAAGGGAAATGTGCAGATATCCTACTGTTAAATAAGAAAGAAAATCTGGAAATCATCCAGTTGAGCAACTTACTGCTAATATATTTTATAATAGAGCATTTAGTGATATACAAAGTTGGCATATGTTTCTAAATCAAGAATTAAAATTTTGTAATGTATAAGTCATTTAAATTCTTTGGGTTTCAGCCATGCATCTATAAAATGGGCTTTAAAATGAGTATAAATTATTTATCCCCTAATTCTAGTGAGTCATTTTAAACTTATGAAAATTTATAAAAATATTTGGATATCTCTGAATGCAAGCCACTGAATTCAGACTTTGAAAAAAAGTGTATATATTTGTTTGATAACATCCATGTTAGCATATGAAGTAATGCCTGTAAGAAATTTATTGACTTATTTTTTAAATTTTGTTGGAAATACGATTATCTTAAATGCACTCATGATTACTAATCTCCAGGTAACTTGTACTTCTGTAGCAGCAACATAGCATAGCTTCCTCTGGCTTACTGCTCGTAATGAAATATTCTAACAATACATCTCTTCCCCTTTAATATATAAGAAATATGATACACTAAAAGCTGTTTTTGCAAGAGTCAGTATATCAAGTATTAAAATACTGAATTTCCTGATGTGACATATTCCTGTGTTTTAAACTACGCAAATTAAAACTCATTTTATTTGAGTATTGTCATAAAAATAAAGCATTTTATATAAAAAAAATGCTGGACAACAAACAAGAATGTTTTTTTTTAATTAAGGTAAAAGGGTCACTCACTATTTATTGCTTGGTAAAGCACTGTACAAATATTTTGAAAATAGGAAAATACTGAATAACTTGAAGAAAGTTATCTATACAAATATAGTGCATGATAGATTTTTGTGGTAAAAGTAACATGAGGAATTTTGCATTAGCTACTTATTTCTTAGACTCCAGGTGAAGCTTGGGGAAAATTTATAGATTTCTTTTTATGGGCAGCTGTATAACAAGCAAACAAAAACATCCAAGAAACTGAACGTTTATTTTTGATATGAAATTGTTTTCCACTGATAGAATCTGTTGAAAGCCAGAAGCCATCCAAAGTGCTGATACCAATTTAAGAAGATGATCTTTTGCCTTAATTATACATCTGGGAAATATTAGCTGAACATTTTGTGGAGAACAGTGAATACCTTAGTTACCAGTTGTCTAAAATGCTGCTAATGATGGACATAGTGCCAGTGTTTTGATGGCTAAAGCCTAGTCTGAATATGAATACAAAGAACACAGTTGGGGGAAAAAAAAGCACACATTTTATACAAAACAGATTTCAACCATCTGCTTGGCACTTACGTTTGCGACTATAGGCAATATATGAAAGAGACCACTGTCCACGTATGAATGGTATCACTTTTATTGGTACCTTAGAAAAACCATAGGGTTTTGAAAGCGTATATAACCAATGATTTTCTTCAGCTAAATAATGAAAGCAAGGGCCTCAGCCAAAATTTTGTTCCCTCTATAATCTCTTCTATGTCAGTCTTCCTAGCAAAATGGGTTTCGCTAAAAAAGTAGGTCTTAGTTCCATACCTCGGGATATTAAAATATACCAGACAACACTACACAAGTAGCCCTTAGGACAAGAACCCCAGATGGTTATGAGATAAAATACTGTTTGCTTTAGGAATAGGTTATATTCCTGAGTCTGTTGCCTGAATACTATGGTGCATGTCAAATCAGCATGGAAGTTAATGGTCCAGAAGCACTTCTGAATTTAATGCTTTCCCATTTGTTCTGAATTTATAGTATTAAATCAGGCCAATGCTTTTTCACCACTAGTTCAGTAAAGGAAAATCATGCTATAGATAGTAAATTATAAGCACAGTCTAATTATTTGACCCATTTCATTTACTTTAGAGGTATGGGGAAAGTCCTCAATAAAAGAATATTGACAAAAAAACAAAAAGAAAAAAATATTGGCAAGTATTACATACTAGAAGCTCTTAAATTTATGGAGTAGTTGGTAAGGGCTATTATAGACTGTTACTTAGCACAAATATAAGTAATATAATTTTGGTAAGCCAAAAATATATTTTGACTAAGTCATTTGACCTATTTTACTTTCCTTAGCTGAAGTAGATTTTGCATTTTTAAATATTAGGAAAATTGAGCTCATTAGAATGTTTGTTCATTTGTCCAGGTCGGATCAATTACCAAAGATATATTGCTTTTTCGTTCTTGAGGAAGAAATATATAACTTTGGAGAAAATATAAAGAAAAGCTCTCAGAATCCCTCTATATTTATGCTTTCCAATATGGTAGCCACTAGCCATGTGACACTTAGGCACGTGAAATGTGGCTAGTTTCAATTGAGATTTGCTGTAAGTATAAAAAAACACACTGGATTTTGAAGACTTAGTTTGAAAGAAAGGATGCAAAATATCTTACTAAGATTTTTTTTTTAGTATTGATTATGTGTTGAGAAAAACATTGATTACATATTGAAAAATAACAACATTTTGCTATTCAGGCTTAAATATGTTGTTAAAGTTATTTTCACCCATTTCTTTTTACTTTTTTAACGTGGCAACTAGAAAATTTCAAATTATTTGTGTGGCTCTTATTTGTGGCTCACATTATATTTCTATTGGACGGCACTGTTTTATTCCTTTCCACAGAGGGAGGAAAATTAGAACTTCTGTCTGTATCTGGATTCTAGTAGTTACAGCTCAGTGGGGTAGTAAGGAATCAGAAAGAGTAAAGTTTCTATTAACTGTATTCCCTTTTCAGGGTTCTTCTGTAAGAAGGTAAAGTTGTATCACTTTTTAAAAAGCGTTGGTAGTAACACTGACTTGCACAGATCTTTATATCATTTATCGAGTTAATTCTGTCTGTCTCTTCAAATTTCCATGGAGTTAGAATAGAAGAGATGTTTGCTTAAGGATTGTATAGGTTATTTTAGAGATTATATGTTTAAAAGAACAATTATATTTACTCTTTGAAATGCCACCATATATATCTGTCATTTCAACACTGGGTTTAAAGAAGTTTGTGGCTGGGTGGGAATACCTTCCCCTTTTGCATCCCAGCTGATACTACACACAGTTTCTAAAATTGACCAAGATGTGATCCAAGCTCTTTCTCTATACATATAGAGATATACTAATAGAGATATAGATAAAGATAGCACTGACATTCAGTATGTACTTATTTTGTGCCAGCCTTAGCCTCACAAAAATCTCATTTGTTAACCCTATTTCACAAACGAAGAAAATGAAAGAAAGAGAATTGCCTAACTTCCCAGGTAATAAGTGGCAGAGCTGAAATACAAATCCCAACAGACCAGCTCCAAATAACTCACTCTTAGCCATCAAACTGTAGTATTGATCTACATAATAAAGTGCTTCCAGACCTTTATGATCTATTATTTAAGTTGCAGAAATTTATCCATTCATTCAACAAATGTATTTCAAGTACCTACTATGTAACACCAGCATTATTTTAATTGATGAATAAATATTACTAAAAAATCAGATGTTATAAATAAATAACATTCAATGATTGTGGTCCAGACTTCTCATTTCTCCTATCTGAATGAATTCATTTGTACATGGCACAGGGTGATGTGCTAGATGGGAGATATCCAGACACGTGGACAGTTATATAAACGGTTTTTTGGTAAAGGCTTCTTGAAACTGTTTTTGAGAGATACCAATTTCCAGTGCACATTATAGATAGAATTTCCTATAATGTGCACAAGTAAAGCTTCTTTCAAATATCACTTTCTTAAGTCCTTCACAGTGGACTTCTTATGGAAATATTTTATTTTTTGGAAAGGTTTTATTTATTTGACAGAGAGAAACACAGTTAGAGAGGGAACGCAAGCATGGGAAGTGAGAGAGGAAGAAGCAGGCTTCCCGCCAAGCAGGGAGCCTGAAGTGGGGCTTGATCCCAGGACCCTGGGATCATGACCTGAGCTGAAGGCAGACACTTAACGACTGAGCCACCCAGGCACCCCTGGAAATAATATCTTTATGGACAGGCAGTATCTCTGCTCAGAAAGTTTATCTGATTAGTTTTTGCTGTCTTAATGGGTAGGACGCCTTGTTACAGTAGAATAATTTTTAAATAGGTCACTGTTCCATCTTCAGTGGTGAAATTAATATGGAAAACCTTGTGATGAATTGGTAAATAACGATAGTAATAATTAATAGAATATGAATCCTTGATCTCTCTTGTCATCAGGACATACTGCTTTTATAGGGTTGCAGACAAGGGTCTTGGTAATTTTGAGTAGAAAACTCAATCAGGTATGGTAAAAGAATGTGACTGTAAAAAGACTACAGATTCCTAGGGACCACAATGCATTTGGGAATGAAGATGAAACTTGTGATTTTATTCTACTGGATTTCTTAATTTTACTATTCAAATAGTGTATGTTAATGTAGGTTTGTACAATCTATATTGAGTCTCTGTTTTAGTCTTGATCTTTTAAGTGTTTTTCCATATATAGATAGGACTAAGGCTTCTGGTAGATATTTTGATTTCTTAATACCTTACTAGGGAGGAGCCATATAACTCTAGCTATGGGTGGGTTTTGGAGTCAGACTGTTTAAATATATTCTACAACTCCACTGCTTTATTAGCTGTGTGAGTTTTGCAAGTTATGTAAACTTTCCATGTCTTAATTTCTTTATCTGTGAAATGGGAATATAATAATTCCCATCTCTTAGGTCACTTTAGTACTTATATAAGAAACTTACCTTGAGCAGATCTTAATAATATAGAAAGAATTCAGAGAATATTTCATGTAATATGGCAAATAACATTGCACTATAAGTTGATATGTAAATATCAAGTACTTAATAAATAATATTGAAGCCAGTGCAGGATTTATTAGAACTTCAAGTACTTCCTAAAAGGGTTAAAAATATTTAAAGGAAAATATTTCTGTTGTAGAATCCCTTAGGTTTGTTATATTATACATGTGTAATATATATATATTTATAATGTAAGATATATACATATATTATAAAATTATATATTTATATTATGTACATCATATACATGTTAATGTCTGTGTGCACATAAATAGGTAGGTAAAATAAGGGAAGATAACTCTTCCTAAAACCTTGATTAAGAATACTCTTTGTAACCTGACAGACATAATAAGGCTAATGATTATCGTTTTCTGGGCAAAACAACAGCAACAACAACTGCAAGAAGAACTACAACAAAATAAACAAACCCCACAAAAACAACAACAAAAAACACCTACCATTTTATCAGTAAGCACAGTTGTTTTAGGGGACCCTGATGTGAGAGAGTAATTGATTTTATGATTCCTTAAATTGTCTTCGATAGAAGTATTGTAGAAGATTCATAAGGCATTCTTTACATTGCCATTTTTAGTAGAGACCAGATAAGAGAAAGAATATTGAATGATAACTAACTTAGTGAAGGAAGGCATTGCTATAAGTAGCTAAACTAATGTTTGCCAGGTATGTAGATTTCCTGGTGAAAGGATATTGGCAGAGATCTAAGAAAAGGCTAACATGTCCCTTAAACTATCTCCTTTAAATAACAGTTGTTACATCCAGACTGTTGCTAAGAGATGAGGAACAATCAGTTCTTGACTGAGTTGTGTTCTTGCCTAGATTGAGGGCGCTCCCACTTCTATCCTTACGTTGACTCTAGGTTTAGGTGGTCATAAAGACAAAGCAAGAATTTTCCTCAGGAAATACTTTTGGATCTCTTCGAGGACCTGAAAGTCATCCCACTGAGACCCTAGACTTTGGTATAGTACAACATAGTAGGGTCATCTTCATTTGAAGCACATTAAGGCTGTCTATTATTAATTGCCCACTTTGATAAATGTGTTGTTTTTGCAGATCTCAAACAATACAGCATCTCACTGGATCCTTGGGGTTGACTGAACTTTAAAAGCCATCCCAGGTTAACTAAACGAGTTAAATTAGCAGATGATTTTATATGCTTTCAATATGATCTACTAAATCATCTACACACATGTGCATTTAGAGTGGTATAGACACAGAAAGAAACTTTCCCATCTTGATCTCTTCATTGAAAAATATTTAGTGAATACTTATTATGTAAATAACTTGTTCCACAAGATGAATGTACATATCAGTATGAATAAAACAATGGGAGGAAGTGGTGAATGCAGGAAAAAGTGTAGGATAAAAGAGATTTTTACAATTTATCATGTTATCAGTATGAGAATAATCATTAAAAAGTATCACTATTTGCATTTTGCTAACTAAAGCATTACCAAAACTGATTGTTTGGGTTTAGATATAATTATTTTATAGCTGCTCTTTATGACATTTAGGCAGTTACAGATCACAAAGGCAAAGCTAACTTATAAGCCCAGAATATTTTTGAATTTACATTTGCTGCAACCGAAAACTCCCTACTCATCTAAAAAACTGTCACAATTATTCAAATATAGAACTTTTCTTAATGTTTCTTTTTCTTTTTTTATAAAAAAAATCCGGACCTGTAGAAAAATGTTAAGAGGAATACAGTGAGCATTCATATACTTTATACCGTTCACCAAGTTCTGTTGTTTATTAATTTTAGGCTTTTACATTTTTTTTCTTTTCTGATTCATTTGCAAGCACATTGCAGGCTAACACTTCTAAGAACTAGGACATTCTCCAACATAACCACAATAACATTAGCACATCCAAGAATGTAACATTAATACAGTGGTCCATATCCACATTTCCTAATGATCCCAGTAATACCTTTTGTAGCTTTTTTTTTTTGCTCTTTAAAATCAAGATCAAGTCAAGCATTAGGTATTGCATTTACTTGTCATATCTCTCTAGGTCTCATTTAATTATAAATAGTACCCTTCCATCTTTTTGTCTTGACATTGACATCAACAATTTTTATGAGTCCTGGCCATTTGTCTCACATAGTATCTCACAGTATTGGATTTGTCTGATTGTGTCCTCATGATTGGATTCAGATTAGATACACATTTAAGACAGTTATTAGAACATTGTCCTTTTTTTTCAATCACTTAAGATTATAATTAGATTTGTCAGAAATGGATACCTATCAAGTTTAAATTTTGGTGTGCCGAATTCATGGAGATTTTTTTTTAACTGGCTTAGATTTTTAAGGGATCTAATCTGTGATCAGGAAGTTCTCTGAGACATAATGATTTGTCTTGCACTAAGCTATTTGGGACTAGTTGAGAGAGTGGAGCTGCCTTAATCCAAGAAACCACTACAATTTATCTGTTAAGTCTACTTGGCAGATGGACATAAATACTAAATTTTTTGCAGGTAATAACCTAAAAACATTGATTACAATGTCTATGTAATAGTGTACCACTGTAAAAGCACTGTATATTTTGTTAGATTAGAAGTCATACTTGAAACTACAATGTTGCTCTTTATGAAAATACTAGATGTCAATTACTTCAGTCAAAAAAAACTCAACCCTTTTCCTTATTCTTCATTCACCATTCTCACCTTAAAATCAGAAGTAATATATTTAAAGATTCTACGGAATTTTGAGAAAAATAAGAGGCAAATACAGGCTACTCTTTTTTGTTTTAACCCTATCACTACACTTTAATAAAGATAGGTTAAGATTTTTTTTTTAAAAAGTTTATAGAATGGAGGTCTTTTTTTAGTGCCAACATTTTCGAATCTCTTTAAACTGAGAATTTAGCAGTTTCAGACTTGCCCTTCTTACAAGGTAGGGTATAGCATAGACTGTAGCGTCAGATGCCTGTGTTTAAATCCTGGCTGTATTTCAGTAGCTGTGTGATAATGGACCTAGTTTCTCAACCTCTCTGAATTTCATTTTTTTCTTCTGAGAAAGAAAGGGAAAAAGAAACAAACAAACAGTGGCTACAATTACTGTTGACTAAAAATATAAATAAGTCACTTAGAACCAGACCTAGGATAGTAAATGCTGAATACATATTAGCTATTATTGTTGGTAGTGAATGGTCAATATTTGCTGTTACTGATGGAAATTTTTGAATTGCACAAAAGAACAGATTTTTAAAAGCAATTTAAAAATATTTGTGCACTCCTTCATGAAATATTTATTGAATACTCTATATACTAGAAAATGCTACCTTCTAGGAATTTAATAATGAACAAGACACATATGGCTCTTGCCATCATCAAGCTTATATAGTCTGTGGGAAACAGACATTAAGGAAGCAATCACAATAAATAAATATATAAGTGGAGAAGTAAGTACAGAGTGTTATGGGAGAACACAAGGTGGACTTAATTCTAATCTGTGTGTTAGAGTTCTTTTTAGGAGGGGTGAAAACTGAAGATTAACATGGTAGAATTTTTCAGATCGAAGCAGTCATATGGGTCATGAGTATGGACTCTAGAGTAAGATTGCCTTACTTACCAGCCTGGTTCAGTGGGATGCAAGATAGGTTCCCTTGGGCGAGCTGTTTAACTTCTCTGTGCCTGCCTCTACTCCACAAATGGAGAAAGAATAGTACAGATCGCATGGGATTGTTCGAGAGATTAAAAGAGATGATTTATGGACAACTCAGAACTGTCTTTGACATTGTATGTACCCTCGTAGGGGTATTGTATGTATGTCACACTGGGTAGTGAACGCTCGCCATATTATCAGACAGGATTCAGCTTTATGTACAGTTACGATAACAACAGTATGATCAATGGAAGGGCTGAAAGCACCTGAACTTATTTCATCCCCCTTCCCCTGTAAGTGGTTAACAGAGCTTTCTTTTGTAGTTTACATGAGTTTGATCTTCAAAACATTAAGTCATAATATCAAGCTGAACATATTCATATTTTTCCTTGATGTGCTAATAAAAATGGCATTTTGTGAGAGCAAAAACTCACCCAGTCCAATTGCTGTAGTCAGGTAAATTTTAAGTGGGATTGAATGAATTAAAAATGAAGCATTTTACCAGCGTTCTTGGAAAGTTTATGGAACAAAGTCTGCTTTACCAATGTGAACAATTTAGCCATTTTCTCTGCATGTTGCCCTCCTCCCCACATGACTCAGTAACATAGTTACATTTATTGGTTGTTTACCTACTTTTAATGCCCTTCATTCCACTAAGGTTTGTGAGGGGTGAGAAAGGGAGCTCAGAATGCATGGTTTGAATTGAAAAGAGATGTTGTGTGGTCAGAATGAGGATGAGTGGAGAAATTGTAGGAAAGTTTTGGTTTTGAACAGCCTGTTGATTGTACCTTTTTATTAAATGAAAACACTAAAGAATGATTCAGTTTGGTAAAACTGTTAAGTTGTATCCTGCTCATTGATGGAATCTGATAAACTTCAATCCTTTTTTTTTTTTTGAAATTGCAGAATTTCTAAATACATTTTCTGTTGATTCAGTATAAGCTGTCATGTTATGTTAGGGCTCAACAAAAAGCAGTTCTAAAAATTGTTTTTCAAAGGTATTAGATAGCCTTAAGTGACAACATGTATGTTCATAAAAATTAAAAAATTGTTTTGCAAGTATATATTATACTTATTCTGACATGTGCCATTTAATTATATTCTCTGTAATGATCTTATTTATTGCCAGTTGGAATTTGTGCTTTTAAAAGGTATTTTTTATTTTGTTTTCTTTTCCCTTCTTTTACAGTGGTCTTAATTTCACTTTTCTGTATTGGATATTTTTTGTCAAATGGCCAGTCCCATGATGTGTGAACTTTGACTCAGACTTTGAAGACCTCTGACTTTAATTGGCAGTCTAATACTACTCAGCTCAACATACAGAATTTAAACATTACATTTATTAAGGGAAAAAAATAAGAGTAGTGGATAAAGGAGCAGCATTAACTTTTTAGCAGTTTCTAGTCTATAGTTTTGCTTTTATTTTTTTTTGTTATTTTTTGTTTGTTTCATAGTCTAATATAACTGTTTCCACATGGTGACAAAGCCCTGTAAGATTTTTATAGGATTTTACATTATTTTATTGATTTTACCTATTTTAATGTGAGGGTAATTCATATTTGGTAATTCAAATGGGCCAATGTTATCTAAGGAGCTACTGTCTGTAGGATAATAGTTCTTTGCTGATTGTTTCTATAGTGCCTGCTTGAAATACTACTCCACTTTTAATGCTCACTTTTTCTATTTATATTTTGTCTTTCAGACAAAGGACAGATAAAGAAAAGCTGATGAATTAATCATCATTTCTATTTGGAAACTATTACAATAATTATATTTATTTGCATCAATTAGTAAGATAGCTTACTGATTATGAATTGACAATTTTAACATAGTAGTGGGTAATAGAAATTAAGACATCTATAAAATAATTTCCTTTTGGTTTCTCAATTTTTTAAAACTTATTAGCTCTTGCTTGCTATTTTATTAGCTATGAGAGCTAGGATGCTTAAAGATTATTGTCAGAAAGACAACTACAATTTTTTTTCTATTAAAAGTTGGGCAAGTGAAAATGTTGTCTCTTCTCTGCCCCGTGACAGGCAACATTAATTTCCTTACTTGTAAGTGACTGTTTTGCCTAGGGAATGAATATTTAAAAATCAAGGAAAACTGTATTATCTTATAATAAATAAATTTATGTTTGTCTATACCAGTTTTAACTAAGAGATGAATTAAAATGCATAAAAGCATTATTTGAAGGCTTAGAAATTCAGATGTCTAATAAAATTCCAATGTCAGTTTGCTGGACTATAATAGTAAAGAGTTCTATTTCAGTTAAGTGTGACTTGTCAATTTCCATAAAATTCTTTGGCCACACACAAATACTGAGCTCCTTTAAGCCCGGAAAGGATAATCCACATTTCTGTCTCCAAAGGGTTTTCTGCTAATAGATAATGAGTTTCTGAGATCGCAGTTTTCTTGGTTGCTTGGATTCACGGCAAGTCCTGTGTCTTTCGTGGTGCCTGGCTCTACTCAGACTTCTTGGCTTTCACTCAGTATTTTAGGGGACTGATTTGGTTTCCCCTCAGGTTTTATTACCAGTTTCTCCAGGGAATTATGCTACAATACCCTGCCCTTCCTCTTTTGCCCAACAGATTTTCACTGGGAAGCTCCATGACTGTTAGGTGCCCTGGTTCCATCCTCTCCAGCGGCTCCTTGATGCTCCTATTACTTTAGAATGCATTTCACAGCCACCTAATGGACACATCTTTTGGGTTCAGGAAAACATGATACCCTTTTAGAGACAGTCTTGATTAATTTCAAGGTGAGCTGCATTGTGAGTTTGCTCATTCTAAGTTTTATAGAATACATGATAACAACACTTAAAAATGATGTAAACAGACTTTGGTTTTACTCATGACATTTTAAAGTATAAGCCACTAATGCAGGTAACCAATAGTTCTCAAAGATCAAGTGAAATCAGACAGAGGTACTCTTTTTGCACATCTGTCTGAGATAGATTTTTTACATCATAGTTTTTTATTCCCCCTTTGGAACAAAATATAGACAATATAACTAGTCATTAAACAGTAATGGAGAGTGATTTTTAAGTATTATATAGCTTGAGAGATGAAAGGAAAATTAGAATTATTTGTAGTGACCATCATCACTTTAATAAAATATTTTTCACTAATTTTGAAGAGAATACTGCCTCAGGTCTTGGGTCTTGTACCCTGCTTGTATGTATGTATATATATGTATATGTACGTATATACAATGAGGATGAAAGAGAATGAGAGCAAGAGTCAGCCTGAGAGAGCTGGAGAAAAAAAGAAGAGAGAGGTGCTAACTTGGAAACAAATAGAGAAAGTGATGAAAAATAAGAGGGAGTGCCTTTATTAAAATACCATGAATTCTTCACGGAAGTGATATGCTTCCAGTGGAAAGGATAACCCTCCTTGCCTTCACATGTAGACGTTATCAATAAAACCAAGATCCTCCCCCAAAGAGCTTATACACCTTATTTTAGGTGCATTTGAATAGTTACTAAAATGGTTAGGGGCAGTGAAAAACGACTCTGGTTATTTATAAGACTTTTTGATAAAACTGATATATGTAGTTCAGACTACAATCCTCTTAGAAAAACAAATCCAGGAATGTCTAGTTTTTAAAATCAGGTCTTAAAATTAATTATGATTGTTCTGATTTTGTTTTTATTTGTATTAAACAGATTCTTTGTTTCTTTTTCATTTTGGTACTGAAGATAATAGATAAGAATCATGGGGTTCTTTCTGGCATGCCCCAGGAAGTTCTTTATCCTATTAACTAATGCAGATCTATTTCAAGTCCTTTTGAAATAGATTTCTTGGCATCTCACTCTCTCCTGAAGTTGGTAAACCTTTTCATCCAGGTTTTTCAAAGTTGTACTTTGACAAACAGAATTCATGGGCAACCTTATCCACACACTCTTGACTATGATCAAAAAGAAAAGAAATCACTCATGTCTATCATCAAACTGATGCTTCTTTTGATAAGACAAAATGGATATGGTAATGCTTTAAAGCAAAGAAACAAGATTTATAGAAAAAAATAGAATTTTGGGTATACTAAGCACAATCCATAAGTTGAACTGCTTTCATTGAAGCATTGGTTAAAAGTAAATTAAACCTGAAGAATTAAGATTCTGTACCTTTATAATATTTGCTTTTCCCATGTACATGATTCCTTCTCTAAAAAACACAGCTTACCTTTTTTTTTCCTCTCTTCCTGGTGCATGCATTACGTGCTCTGACAAGTTCTTCAGTAAAGAAAGAATGAAAACTCATTTAATGTAGCTTTTCCTTAATTTATTTGATGAGAGAAACTTTCTTAAATGCCCATTTACTGGGGTGCCTGGGTGGTTAAGGGACTGCCTTCAGCTCAGGTCATGATCTCAGAGAGGATTGAGTCCCACATCGGGCTCCCTGCTCGGCGGGAAGCCTGCTTCTCCCTCTCTCACTCCCCCTGCTTGTGTTCCCTCTCTGGCTGTGTTTCTCTCTGTCAAATAAATAAAATCTTTTAAAAAAAAATGCCCATTTACTGAATACAATACTGACAATTTCTATGTAAAGAGAGTCTAAAATGTGAGGCCGGGGACCACCACTCTGGACTCACCCAAATCCAGTAACAGAAAAATATGGTAAATTAGCATGAGTTAATTATTCATTTAAATATCAAGTCTTCTTTGTGTGGTGGAACTAACACCTTGGTTATGGGTAGGGAACACTACTCTGGGGTGTGGTTTTCCCTTCTGGAGCCAGCATGCTCAGGGCTAGCTGTCAGGGCTGATGCGGCAGCTGTAACCAGAATGGCTGTGGTGCTTATTGATGGGCACCGTCCATTTGAATTTGTTGGTGCCATGTTATACTCCCTAGTGAGATATTTAATTATCATCCTTTATTTTTTAAAAAGATTGTATTTATTTATTTGACAGAGCAAAACACAGCTAGAGAGGGAATACAAGCAGGGGAGTGAGAGAGGGAGAAGCAGGCTTCCTGCCCAAGTAGGGAGCCCGATGTGGGACTCGATCCCGGGTCTCCAGGATCATGACCTGAGCTGAAGGCAGTCGCTTAATGACTGAGCCACCCAGGTGCCCCTTTAATTATCATCCTTAACTACAGATTGTTGTATTAAATGAAATAAAGTATTGTATTAGGTATAATATTGTCAGAGCAACATCTACAAATGTAACATTTGTCAGTTTCTGAGATGCATTTATGTACAGGAAAATTAGATAAATGAATAAGTTTTCCATTAATTCCTTTAAAAAATTTGTATCAAACAGATACATATTGGTAAGATCGCTTATGGTATTAAATATCACCTTGAAACATTGTACATGGTTATAAACTGTTCAAAATTTTAAAACAGCATTGTAATCAGTTTTCTACATACAAATTGCTATTCACCATTTACATTTATTATTCATCTTCAGATTTAATTGGACCTCAAGATGGGGTTTTCAAAATTTTTATTTCAAAAATACTTTTTCTGGTACCTACCACTAAATTTCCAATTATTTTCTTAAATTGCACATGAAGTTTTTCTTGTTATATGAGTGGAATATTACAGAAAACGATGTCAAGGACCAACTATGAACTGCTTTACTATAATTTGAATATTAAGGAGACATTAAAGATCCCACCAGTGCACCGCTTGCTCTCTACTAATATTCTGTTCAGTAAAGTAATTCAAATACAACACACATAGAATTATCGAAGCATTTAGGCATTTTTGGTATGTGAGAGAAATTCCATTTGAATTTTACCTGTAATAGAGAGGGAGCCAAAGTATTGTGCTAATGTATGAGGTTATAACTGTGGTTTGTGGCTGTTAATTTTGAAAACACTATATAGTGATGATAATTGCAAAAATTCATCGTAATGTATTTACAATAATCGGTGATTAATTTATTGGCATGATACGTGAAAAATAACCACGACTTGGATTGTTTTATTAAATTTGTTCATGGTAGAAGAGTAAAAGAAATTTAAAATTGAAACTATGTGGATTTAAATTATCTAAAGCTTAGAAAAGCTTTTGTGTGGTTGACAATGTTGACCATCTTGAACTATCAATTATCAGATATCTTGACGTTAATAGTAATAATATGAGTATCTAGAAGAGCTCCCTGCTATATTCAGTTTGTGAATCCCTTGATACATGTTTTTTCAAAATTTCTTTCTATTTAATATATTAGCTAATATTACTTTATTTTCTAAGGACTATAACAAGTTGAAGGATAGGATAGCAGTAGAATACAAGTTATAGACTTTAAACATGTTGTACTCTTTCTCCATTGCTCCTGATTTAAATGTATATTATTTTTATTCATCACTGAGGAACAGCTGGTAGAAAGACAGGAAAACACTGCCTTCAGCATTTTTGGTGTTTTCACTAAAATTTCACCTTAATTTGTCAAATTATATAGGAATTATAAATTTAGCTTCAAATATTTTATTCAGCATGCTTCCCTGTATAATTTTTTGGTGTTTGGGTCTGATTCCGGATTTAAAAAAGATCGGGAAGTCTTGCCACAACAGTTGCACAGGCTAAGGGAGTAGTGACTCCATAAGACATCTCATATGAGAGAAATAAGGCTTCATGTGGCTTTATCTTGGTTGTTAACTTCATATCAGCTTTTTGATACTTCTGTTACCTTCATAAACTTTTTTAAGACCATTACAAAATTACAAACATACCTAAATGGTTTACCTTGGAACAGTTCAATAAATATTCATTGAACATTCATTAAATGCAAAACATTTTAAGGCAACATTATGGGGGAAAAATCTCCTTGTAACAGCCTTTATTTGAGCAGTAGGAAAGTTCATGTAAACATCACAAGACTATATAATATCATAACTGTAGTAGATACTCTTAAAATACTGGGGAGCTCAAAGAAGACATTTGAACCATGGATAGTAAAGAAGGTTAAAATGCTGGCTATGAACAGGATCCTGGAGGCTCCCGGAGGAGGCTCTTGGAGCACCTGCCATAGGATTGAATGATTAAGTCTTGGCAGGTCAAACTGTATGGCCATGCTCAACCTTGGATGTGGCAAGAATTTTGTGGGTATACAAGGCCATACAAGGTATAAAACAGGTAAAGGGAACACAGGTTAGGGAGGGCTCTGAATGCAGGACTGGCTGTTACTCTGTAGGCAATGGAGACGTTTTCATTTTTGTGTTTGGTTCAGGGATTGCATGATGGGCTTTCAGTTAATATATCTTATATATGTTCTGGTCATGGCACTTCTTAATTTAATAACTTAAAGCTCTGCAACACCCTCCTGCTCCAATGTTAAACATAGTCTTGGTATATGAGAGATGTTTAGTAAATAAACAAACCTTAATCTGACCTTCCACTTATCATTCCATTTGTTTGGCTACTGAATGGATTCCCATTTTGTTCCCTTACCTCTAGCCACTCTGTATCACTTTGTTACTACTTTCAGTTCTGTGCTTCCCCCAGCCCCTTCAGCATAGCCTCACCCTTTATTTTCCTTGGGGTGTTGTCCACCTTTTGAATCCTGCTCTGACTGATTTAGAAAGTTATATACTTCCTCCAGAATTTCCATTGGGTCTTCTTTCTACTGCTTACAGTATTGCCCACGGTTGTGTCTTCTCATTGGATTGTGATGTCACTAGATCGTGAGCACATCAACTAAGAATCATTCATCTTTATTTCCTTATACGAAGCACAATATCAACACTCAAGAAATGCTTGTTAAATTGGATTAAGTTTTCAAGCAATACAGATTTAATGGCAGTTGAACTTACACGTTTTTAACATAGGGTATATGTTACACATGATACATATGAATGTTGTGGAAATTATCATTTATCTCTAGTTTCTCATCTTCTCTGTGATATCCTATAAAGACTGAAGTTTGAACTTCAACTATGCATATGAAGCTAAATATAATAAATCACAGAAATATATGTAAGGCATAAGTGACCCATGAATGTAAGCAGATTTCCTGTTGTCTTTGTAATCATACAAACAGAGGTCCTTTTCTTGACACAAAACCCTGGGTTTATTTTGTGGGATGTTAATTCCAAGTCTGTAGGGAAAAAAAATATAAGCGCTGCATGTGGGTAGAATTTTGAAAACCATATCTTTTGAAGAATCTTAGTAATATTTTTATATTCTCAGTGATACATTGATCATCAAGGCAGTATGGTATTAGACATTTTGTTCTTGTTTGTTTGGTTGTTTCTTTCCTTCTATCAAAACTGAGCAGGAATCTGTGTTGGCAAACACCACATTGGGTGGGATTCAGGAGGAGGTATACTAGAAAGGAGTGAAAACAAAGATTGCTTTGGTTCACTTTTAAGGAGGAACACACTAGCTGGTTTATAGTATTATTTCTCTCTGAGAAAAGTGGGAGCCCAAGGGGAAATTGTCCGGTATGTCTACCAGTCCATTTTTTTTAGCCCTGCAAACTGTAATCATTTCTGTATTCTTTGCCCTTAATGAAATAATTGTTCTATGCTGGAAGTTAGTGATTGCCGTTCTGGATAGAATGAAGGAGTTTTACTTTGGAAAAAATAAATTAGTAATGGAGTGGCGGGGAAGAAAAGACAGAACAGCTTTTCTGTTTTCCGGTTTGGATTCTGCTAGTGGCTTTGCTGCCTTGCCTGCAGTGATGGGTATTGCCAGAACTTAGGGAAAAACAAAGCTAAAATGGCAACATCTCTTAGGAAAATCTGTAAGATTGTAAGAAGGCTGGGTGGTTGTGGGGAGTGTGAGTTGGAGAGCAGATGCCTTTGGTCTGAGTTTCAGTCCTCACAGTCTGTTTGCTTTCTTGCTTTGAAATATTTTTTGTTTCTACCTCCTTGGTTTACAGGGAGCTGGGGAGGCTCGTTTTTGTTGTTGTTTTGAAATGTAAGTTTGCCAACAAGTGAAACAGAAAATAACTGCTGTGACAGACATGTCCCCTAAGACCTTTGCTTCTAAGGGAAACACCTCTGCTTCATGTGAAAAACAGAGGCCCCAGCATTGTAATACCAGATTCTTTGTGTCTGCAGTGCAATATGAAAATGTAAAATTGTCCCTTTGTATTTTTAGCTTTTTTTTTTAAAGGTCATATCAACTTTGAAGTCTTAGAGCAATAGTTTCACTGCCATGATTTGCTTTTTTTTTTTTTTTCCTTTTTTTTAATTCTTAGGACAGACATTGTGCTAGGGCTGAACAGCTGCTTTAAATTCTGCTTATGAACGGAAATTTGAGGTTTTGAAAATGCTCTTATTTAATCATGATCAGACCTCATCTGATTGATGCACTGCTCCTGTTGATTATTTTTGTACTTTTTTATTAGGCTTCCTTGGCAGTACAAAGCCCTTCTAACTTAGATTCTCCTCAAAAAGGTGTATTAGGTGTATTATGTCCTAGCAATTCTTTAAGCCATGTTGGTGGAAGAATTATTTTGTGTATTTAGACAGTCACTTAATAAATATTTTATGCGTCGGACACAATGTTAGTTCAAGGTACATATAAAAGTGAAGAAGATAGGCATGGTGTCTGTCCTCCTAAAATTGTCAGTTTAAAGAGTAGGTGTAGCTAGTTATCTATTTAAAAATTTTTATATATTCCTTTCACAACACATACTATTAGCCTTCATTAACATTGCTTATAGACCTTATCTTAATAAGCAAGATACTTTTGTTTTAAATCATGCTATTGTACATATATTTTACAAACTGCTATTTCAAGGCCCTCCAAGTTACTGTGGAGATTTAGGTCTAGGCAAGATTTTTCAGATTTTGTCCATCAGTATACTTATTTTCTTCCACTTACAGATAGTTTTTGGCAGGCATATCTCATAAGTGGTAGGTCCCTGGACCAAGCCAGTGGCATTTTTGTTTTCATTTTGCTCTTCCATGGAAACAAAGTTAAGATGCTTCTACTTCCAACTTATATATAATCTGTGCAAAACTGAAACCTAAATCCAAATGGGGAATGAGGTGGTGGGAGCAAAAATGTCATTGATACAAGCTGGGAATTTTGTTCAAAACCAGTCTATTACTAATCTAGAGAATTACCTGGATAGGCTATCAGATGCCCTTAAAGACTGGAGCAGTTTTAAAGTTTATCTCTATATGAAATCCACCAAGGGTCAGCTCCAAGTAAACTACAAATAACCCTTAGGAATTAGGAAATTGTATTGCAAGTAAGTTAAAATTAAACAAATGGCAAATCATTAGAGATTGGATGCTTTTCTATTGTTTTGACAGAATAATTTTTGTTATACTAAAAGATTTCTATTCAGAAGCTTCTTACAACTAATAGTTTAATTTTATTTTCTTTAACAGAGAAGAGAGAAACTTGTTCAGAGAAGAGACTATGCCATAAGTAAATAGACTTTTAGGTAAACGGAGTGTTGATTTAATGACTGCTGGAGTATTTGGCAACAGGGCTACAGACTATAGATCAGATTTAGAAGAGAGTCAACTAATCATGTGTACAGGTTTTTCTGGGACAATTTAGTGTCAAATATAATGATGAACTATCCAAATCACCCAAAGGTTTCAGCATTTTGGAATTGAAATTCTATTTTTTGGACTGTCTTCCTTATTCATAAGTGACAAAAATGTATTTGCCAGAATATAAGTCACTTTTTGGTCGGTTTGTCTTCTGTAAAAGATAGTTCTGTATTTAGTGCACATCATAGGTATTTGTGATAGAAACTGTGGTGGATTCTGGAGCTAAAGGATCAGGACTGAATCCTCCCTTGCCACCTACCAGCCGCGAGACTTTGGGCAAGCCACTGGACCTCCCTTCTTTGCTTTCCTCAGCCACAAATAGGGACAGAGATCGTGATGACATACGGGGTTGTGAAGATCAGAGAGGTGGGTAGGTCGGTAGATAGGCAGGCAGGTATAGAGGTAGATTTCACTTACTGCTTTATTAGAGGCTGCATAAGTATTAGCTCCATTAATTAATTTCATATTTAAGTAAAAGAATGATAGCAAAAGTGACAGCCAATACTGACGAAGTACCTGCAACAGTTCTAATATCAAACATTCTGCTCACTCTTACATTCACCATAAACCAAAAGTCACAAATTGATAGATAGGCTATTGGAGTTTGCTCCTTTTCTTTTGGCTTTACTGACATTAACATTTTGGACACTTCCCATAAAAGTCCAAATTGGGTTTTTTCACCCTTGTAATTGGATATTTTGATCACACTGGGCCAGTATTCCCACCTAAAGACCGTGATCCTGTGCAAGGTCACGGCAGCCTCTCTAGACTGAGCATCTGTTCTGCAGGCTTCTCAGTGGGTCTGTCACCAGGATGCGCCCCCTCCCCCCCACACACACACAGCACAGGCATCTGCACAGCCACATTCTCTAGTCACTGATATTACCTGGCCAATGCCTTTCTGGATTCTTGTGACTTTCTGCAGTCAATACTGATTTTTAGTTGATTTTTTTTTTTTTTTACAATTACTCTTTTAGACAAAATATTAAAACAGATGACTTAGGAAACATTGTTCTCTTTGTATATAAATTCCTGAAATGTAAACAAAACATTTGAAATATGTGATCAAAGATTGCATAAGCTTAATATATACTAAACCTTTACACCTAGAAATATAGTCAGCAAAGAATCAGATTCATTACCTGACATAAGTTATTGGAGAAATTTTTCTTTGAGGTTTTGGTTAATCCTAAGATTTTGATGATGACCAGGTTAGGTATTTTAATTGTTAATTTAAGACTTAGTATTAGTCCTTTCCTTGTGGTAGAAGGTTACATGACACTTAGAGGAAAGAGAGGATGTTAAAATTGCATGCCTGTGTTACCCCAAATTAGAAATCTCTAGGAACCATATGCTTTGAAATACTTTGACTAAGGAAAAAAGTTCTAGATAAAAGAATCTAAAAATTCATTAGGAGATGGAGAAACAGAGAGTCAAAGAAAGTAATAGAGTTGTATTGTTAGTAGGCATAAAAATGCATATAATATGTTCATATGTCTGCATATATTTATATTAAACATAAATGCATGAGAATGAGTCAAAAGAAGAATAATGAAAGATTAATCATTTTTCAACTACCACCAGTCTTAGAATATAACTCATATAACTTATTATCAGTTTTTGTAATATTATCTTTAAAAATGAAGGAAAGTCATCAGACTTAGGTAATTCACAGCACTCACCATAGCACAGACCTGTACCCCTGAAGCAAATAATACATTATATGTTAATTTTTAAAAAAGGAGGAAAAAAGTGAAGGAAAGTATACAGTATAATTGATGAAATAGTCACATTATCCATTACCATACCATGAAGAATTATCCACAATTAATAGATGTCCAATTGATTAATTCTCATGGAACTTCTTATTTATATGATTATAATTTCCATTTTCCAACATTTTGTACTCTCACCTTAGATTCATGCTATTCTGGTGCTTACAATCATATATACCATAAGTATTAGAAAATCATACCCATTCTTTTTAAGAAGAATAAAGTACTAGCATTGGAAAGAACCATAATGGTCAACTAGTGCAAACTTTTAGAGATATGTGCGAATCTTCTCTATAGTATTTCTGATACATGATCTGTCTTCTGTTGGACTTAAAGTGTTGTGAATCTCATTATCTCAAGAGACAATTCTTTTTTTGGTGGCTCTGACAGTTAGAAGGTTCTTTTTAACACTGAGCCTAAATGTAGCTTCTCTTAATGTCTGCTTTTAACTCTTATTTTCTTGACACTATCTGTAAATCTTTTGTATATTATATAGCTTCATAAGTGTTTATGTGATAGCTTTCTCATGCTGGCACATAGTAGACACTCAATAAATATTAAATGAATGAATAGTTCTGGTTCTGGTTCTGTCTCCTACAATAAATCTAAAAAAAAAAAATAGCAGAAGGTTACCTTTCAACAGTTTTCTTTGACCTGTATAGTGAGTCAGGAGTGCCATCGAAATCATGCACTTGTGCACGCATGCGCACACGCGCGCACACACACACACACACACACATCCATCTATACAATAAGTTAACACTTTTTTTTAGATATTTGAAAATCCCTAATAGAAGTACCCCAGAGGCAGAAATTAGTACATAAGTTGGTAAAAACATTTAAGACCAGAGCTTTCTTGGTGGCTCCCGGAATGAGGCCCATGTTAACACTGAAGTGGGAATTCTAAAGACTTTTTTTTTAAGATTTTACTTATTTATTTGACAGTAGAGAGCCCAAGGAGGCAGAACAACAGCCAGAGAGAGAGAGAGAGAGAAAGAAGCAGGCTCTCCACTGAGCAGGAAGCCCAACATGGGGCTCAATTCCAGGGCCCTGGGATCATGACCGGAGCTGACAGCGAACGATTAACCGACTGAGCCACCCAGGTGCCCCTGAAGTGGAAATTCTAATAATGCACTCTTTGATAATGTTCTGTGGGTTTCCAAGCATCAGAAAGGCTACCTCGGTTATTTTTTTAAATAAAACTTCTTTTACCCTGTGTTGGCAATTAGAAACGACATTGCTAACACTGAGGTTCAAGAGACAATGTAATTTAAATGGATTTCCCCTTAGATTATAGTTCTTTTTTTTTTTTTTTTTTTTTTTA
>PITA01000246.1:0-124763 GCA_004023965.1 Spilogale gracilis
TCTTTCTTCCTCTTTTGCAGCTGGGAGAGGCCATATGACCTAAGTCCAAAGAGCTCTGAGTTGAAGTCTGCTGGTGACGTTCTGGGAAAGTTTTAGCTCTTTCAATAAAAAGGGACTAAGATGGATAGCTTGGTCTTTTCCCCTTTTGCCTTTATCCTGTTTGGAATTAGAACATGATCTCTGGAGCTGCAGCAGCTGTCTTGTCACCTTGAGGGAAAGGCTGAGAAAATTTTAAAGATGCTGACTTTGATTTGATTTCATAGAAACTTTAAGTAGCCACCCTCTTCTTCTTCTTCTTTTTTTTTTTTTTTTTTTGCTTTGTGCTCCTCATTTGTTTAATTAAACCATTGCAGACAGGTTTTCTGTTACTTGCCGCTGAACACATTCTCACTGTCCCGGCAGGGTCGGCAGTCCAGTTATCTACTGCAGATAACAAACCATTCTGAAACTTAGAACATAAGACATAAAACCACACCTGTTTTATTATTTTCATGATCTTTTGGGTTAGGTATACTGCTACGGCACAGCAGGAATGCCTGTCTCTCCTCCATGTCTGGGCTTCAGCAAGCAGGAGCTATGACAAGGGGAGGAGAGCCAGGTGTCTGGTGTCTTGGTGAGATTTTCTGGAGTTAGACTGTGCAAGATGGTCCCTTGGCTTTTGTGTCTGTGCTTGAGCTGGGACAGCTAGGGCTCTGCCTGGCATTCTTCTGTCCCCACAAGACCTTTTTACGTGGCTAGCATGGGCTTCCTCATAACATGGCAATCTCAGGGACTTCAGACTTCTTATGAGGTGGCTGGCTTCCCTCCAAGCAGGTGTACCAAGAAGGAAGTGGAAACTTCTAGCTCTCTTGAAGATTTGGCTGGGCATCACTTCACTGCCTCTTCATTCCATTGGTCAGAGAAGCCCCAGGCTACTCCAATTCAATGAGGAGAGGAATTCCGCCTCTCTTTAGGGGAGTGGCATGCACAAAGAGGAAGATAGGATCTGAACCGCCATCTCCGACACAAGACAGGAAAGAGTTGCAAAGTAGATACCTAGTTCAAGGTCCAGTTCTGGCTTTGACTCCCTCTGCGACCTTGTGCACACTGCTCTCTTGGAACCTCCGGCCAGTGTCTAAATTCCCGATCTCAACACATAAAACCTTTCACATGGCCTTTGGCTTTGACATTGTAGAACTTCCCGCAGATTTCTCAACACCCCAATGTTGCTCTTGATGCCCGAAATTCCTCTTGGTCCCTTCCTTCAACCTCTCTACTCGGCAAACTCCTCCTTACCTGTAAGGACTCAGTCCCAGTGCCCCTCCCCTAGGAGCTCTCCCGACTGGCCTATCTCGGTTAGGTTCTCCCACCCCCGTGGGCTCTTATCCCAGCCTGGCCCATGCCCTGCCTCTCAGCACATAGAGCTTGCTTGCTAATCTGACTTGCCCACGAGAAGGTGAGTGCTTTGAAAGTTCAGGCCTCTAGTCCCCATCTTAGCCCCCTGTCCCTCCCCATTCGCAGCACAGGGCCCAGCAAGGAGCTGGCAGGCAGGCAGTGTTTGTGGGGGAGGGGAAGGCTGTAGACACAAGGTCTACGCAACACACACACCCGGGGATTCTCACGGGGATTGTCCCCGTTGGCATACTCTCTACTCCCGGCCCCCCTGGAAATCGCTGAACTCCGGGGCTGTAATGCTTACACCAGAGTTAGAGTGAAATAGTCAATGGCTATAGAACAACGTTTCTTCGGCACTTGGCTTAGGAACTGTCAGCGCCCATCCTCTCAGGCTTCCATGTTCCCGACACCGCCTGTGTCGGATCCAGTTCACAGGCTTGGCTGATGCTCAGGGAGCCTTGCTTGCCGCAGCAACAGGCATTCCTGGCGGTGCCCTGGGGTGGCTGCGTTCCCTGGCCTTCCATGAAATCCAGCACATATTTTAAAAAGCTCCTGCTTTGCAACCAGCTCTCTGCTGGGTGGTGAGGACAGCAGAAAACCTGATAGTGAAGCAAAGGTGTAGAGGAGAGAGAGAGTTAGCAGGCTGGAGGGTGGGGAGCAGGGCAGGAGAGGAGGGGGTGGGGGGGTGATGTGGGGCAGAACCTGATCAGGATAGACCCCAGGCCCAGGCCTTCTGCTCTGGCCCGTCTTCAGCTAATCCTCAGCGCTTGGGCATTATGGTTATTTCCCTGCATCTCTTCTGATCGGGGGACACCCAGACCTTACCCATCATTCAATATTGTGAATACTAATCCTTCCCTTCAAGCCACAGAAGGAAGTTTGAACTTTAGCCTGAGAGAAATGGAGAGACATCAAATGGCTCTTTGAAAGGTACAAGGTGATCAGATCTGGATTTAGAAAGCTCATGCTGGCTGTGGATGGAGAGCAGTTGGGGGAGGCCCGAAGGAGGCAGGGAGACCCCGGGAGGATGGATGTTGGCTGCCTGCAGGGTAGTAGGGCTGCGGGGGTGGGGAGAAGTAGACAGATTCTCGAAGAGTGTCTGCCTTGTGGGCTTCCCCTTCCTGGTGGGTGGGGAGTGCGAAGGGGAAGGGAAGCATCAAGGCTCCTGGGCTTGCTGGCCCCTCAGGGAAAAGGAACACCTCAATGACAATGATGGGGTCAGTTCTGGTACCTCCACTGACGCTCACCTGTCTTGTTTTCCATAGCTATGGCATGCATAGTGATTTCCTCAAGGCTGGGCAGGTGAAGGGGAAATCTTTCCAGCATCTATGTGATGAGTGTCCCGTCTTCCGTGCTGTGGCTACAGGAAAGTCAGAGCATTTGTGAGCACAGAACTTACATTTCCTTTGCACTCTGACTCACCATGCACCTGCTAAGTCACCCCTGGTGACTGGGTTAGGCAGCATCTTTACTCCTTAGTAAACTTCTATGGGGGTGTCACACTCTTGGTATTTGGAAAGAGATAAATAGAGAGAGTGCCCCAAAATCACAGAGGACACTCTCCCTACCTGGGGAAGGGGATGAAGGCTTTACAGAGGTCTTGACATGTGAGTAGGAGTTTGCCAAGGAGACAGGGGAATGAAGAGCCCTCAGAGCAGATGGTAAAGCAGGAACAGAGGCATAATGTCAGGATGAGAGAACCTGGAGATGATGGAGCGGGAATAGCTAGAGATGACGCCGGAAGACAGGCTGTGGCCATTCTCCAGCAGCTGAACTTACCTTGCAGTAGAGTGATGACAAATACAGCAATGACAAATTATGTGTCACCATCTGATCCATGGTGATTGCCTGAACCATGTGTTAAGGAGGATTCTGAGGTGGGGTTTGGAGGAGTGACATGATCACTAGTGAGGCCTGCCGAGCCGCAGGAGGAGAGCTGGGCACTAGGGATTTCCTGTCCCTACAGTAAGAGGAGGAGCCACAGAAGGAAGGGAGAGCATGCGGCTGAGGAGTGGGCGGGGGGGGCGCAAGAACGTGCATCGGAGTGATTAGCTCGAGGCTCTGGGGAACCCGAGTAGCTGGGAGGCCAGACTGAGGCCATGTTGCCAACGAGCCAGCAGTGAGTTCAAATATATCTGAGGCACGAAGCAACTACCAAGCATCTGCAAGGGGAAGGATAGACATTACTGTAGCTCTTCCATAATGAGGGCACGCAGGAGGAATAAAGAATTTCAGCGCCAATACTGTCAGTCTCCCTTCTCCCCTTTAGCAAAGACACCCAGGTAAAAAAAGCGACTTGTGTGCGCACACACACACACGCACACGCACACGCACACACACACACACCCATGCACACACACACGCGCGCGCGCACACACACACACGCACACACACATGCACACACACGCGCGCGCGCACACACACACACACACACACAGCAATGACCCCATCAAGGGGGCATTTTACCTCCCCTTCTCTGCTCCCTGTGAAGTCAGCGCATAATTACCGGAAAGCATTTTTGACTGAATTTTAGATGAGCATTTTGACAAAATATAATATTGGAAACAATCTTTATCAAACATTCATGTGTCGTGTGAGAGATAAAGCCCGGAATCCATAATTCATACGGCGTGTGTATTACCAAGTGTGCATGAGAGACTGAATTTCAATGAGGCAGCCTGAACAATATTTTCTGCCACACGCAGGCTTTCATCATTTACATTATTCACTAGGTTTTCCAGAACAGTAAATCTTAAATATATATTTGTGTTGGGAAGAGCTTGTGTGCGTGTCTGTGTACACACAGAGGGACGTGCACCCTTTGGGGCACAGAGCTGGCGGATGCACGTTCCAGCTGAAGGGCGCACGGTGACGGCGGGAGGCTTGGCGCTGCGAATGTGCAGGGTTCCTTCTGGAGGACAGCCCGCATCACCATGGATGCCACAGCTCCCCGCACGGGCATCAGATCCACCCACCCTGTTGTCTCTCTCTTCAGACCCATCCAGCGTCTCCCGTGGCACCCTAAAATAAAACAGGGCTCAGATGAGGGATATGGCCATGGATGCTTCAGAACAGAGCTACTCAAAATTTATTTGCTGTACTCCTCAGGAAGTAATTGTCCTCGAGTCTCCAAAGGTCAAGATTGGAATGAAGTGCTCATAAAGATTGTTGGATTTTGTCTCGCTCTGCTGCTTAAATCTCTTCTGCAGCAAGCTTCCCCAGTCGGTAGAAACGGCTCTGCTTGCGTACCTTAGAGACCGGGAGCTCAGTGCCCCCAGATTGCCCCACCCTACATCCTGAGAGTCAGAGGTGTCCAAAGGTCTTCCCTTGATTGAGGCAAAATTTGTCTTATAATTATCGCCCCTGTTGATGGGCCGGCCCATGAAGCCCCACAGAGCAAGCCTGCTTCTCCGTGCACAGGGCAGCCTTTCAGAACTCTGAGCAACGACGTCACATCCCTGGAAGCTTCTCTTGCCAGGCCTTTGTCCCTTCAGCTTTTTCTTGCCTGGCTTGCGTGGTGGGTGCAGAGGAGCTGTGCCTGGATTCTCCTTTAGGACCGAGGAGCTCACTGTCCCCAAGCCAAGGCTGCTGCCTGTTGTTGCTGGCTTGCAGCCAAGTCCTTCCTCTGGCACTGCCCTGGACAGAAAGGACTGGCCCACACCAAGTTTGCCCTCCCCGGGGACAGCCGTGGCCAATGACTTGTAGATGCTCCTCGGAAAATTCATGTCCAGCTCTAGAATCCCCACGGAGTTACATTGCAGGCAGTTCCACCTCCCCCTCTGCCCAATCTGGAATTGGCTATCCAGGACTTCTCCCCAATCATTTCCTGCACTCTTTGTGGTAGAGTCTCAAGGAACCGGATCAGAGACGATCACAAGTAGGAGTGGGCTGCAGGAGAGCCTCCTGGCAGGGCTGTGAAGCAGGATCCCTGCTGGCCAGTGGGCAATGAGGACCCTGTCCCTGGTGGTGGGTGCCAGGCTTCAGGCTCCCGGCCTGGGAGGATGGTGGTGCAACTGTTCGGACTTTGTCCTGCTGGAGAAACTGGGATGGGATCCCGGTGGAAGGCAACACAGGGCCGGTGGCATATTTCAGGAGGGTGAGAGGATTGAGGAAATCAGTAATTATAAAGACAATAGGGTTGTATGGCTCCTGCTGAGCGCAATCCTGGATCAGAAGAAACTGATAAGAGGCTGTAGGTGATTAATTACCGATTGCAGGCCACGTGCAGTGGTCATCAGTGGGCTTCCCCAGTCACAGAAAAAGAAATTCACTTGTCGAGCAGCTGGAGACAAGAGAGCTGAGGTTCAGGACCCAGACTCAGTTTTAAGTGGAGCTCGGAGAAGAGGACATTCTGAATCCTCACCGGAGTGAGCTGCCTATGCCAAGGTCACAGTCCTGCTTGGGAAGGAATAGAATCTTAAGACTGGGAATAAGAGTTTCTGAGTCAATAACTTGAAAACTTTGAACCCCAGACCTGCTGAGCCCCCGGCCCTGCTGAAATGGTCCTCTCCTCCACATGGAAATCTAACGCTGCCCCCTCCTCGATTGCAGATGATACAGACATGACATTCATCCTTTCAGGCTCTGCCTCCATCCCTTTCTGGGACAATGGGCCCATCACCGGGGCCAAGTCACTCTATGAATCAGCCAGCGAAGTAGAAGCCTTCCACGGGAGGAAAGGACGTCAGTGTCAAAGGAGGGATAGGACCCCCCCCCCCCACATGTTGACAAGGTCCAGGTGGGCCGATGGGCAATGGAGTGCAAAGCTGGATGAGTGAGTTTATCACTATGGAAGACTCTCCCTTGATATAAGATTTCACACCCTGAGAAGGACCTTGGAAGATGATGCTAATACACTGTTCACGGGGCTCTTCCAAGCTTGGAAGGAGATATGGCCCATACTATGTCAAGTACAAATGTCAGAATTGCAATGGCAGATGGCTGGAGAGGGGATCCACAACTCGGAAGAGGGAGCATACTAGAGTGGCCAGAAAACCTATCAACTGTGTTCCACAGCGGGGCCTGGATGAGGGGCCATTTGCCAAAGCAGTGTCTGGTGTGCTGGTGAGAGGGGATCAGCCTCAGGGAGGAATCCATTAGGTGTGTTGTCTATAGACTAGGCATGGCCCTAGGCGATGTCTTATGCCACAAACCCAGGCTCCCTGCTAGCAGTAGGGATCCTAGGAAAAGGCAGAGGCAGGTGAGGAGGAGCTTACCTGCCAGAGGCCTGGGGAAGGGGGGCCCACAATTATAATGGGCAGTAAGGTCACAGTGGTGGCCAGACCTGCAGGTGGATGGGCGTGGCTGGAGAATACGTTGCCCGGGGGCAGGGTAACCAACTGTGCTTCTTTGTTCAGGACTGTGGGCGCTTCTGGGACAGGGAGCTTTCAGTGCTAAAACTAAGAAAGTTCTGCTCAAACTGGGATAAATTGGTCACCTTGCCCTCTGGGCAATTGAGAAGAGTATTGCTCAATTTACCAAAAAAAAAAAAAAAAAAAAAATCACAGACAGATGATCAGGAGGCTAAAAGCTGCTGTCCCAGTTTTAAGGAAAAGCCCACCACCACCACCAAACAAACCAACAAACAAAAAACCACCATCTCTTGCCCAGTTTCTGAATTTGCAGGCCCAGAATCTACTGATTAAAGGAGAGGCTAAGTGCCCATAAGGCAGGACCCTGCCTCACCACAGCAAGTGGGGTCCTTGATGACTAGCCCCGTCCTTTTTAGGGCTTATATCCTGAGGAATGGCAAGTGCCCAGACTTGGCGCTGATAAACAGGGCTCTGAAGTCACCATAGCTACCCTTCGAGTGTGTGTGTATATGGGGTCAGGTTACACAGATCTGACTCACACGGGTCCACAGCATCCACTGAGCCATCTCGGGAAAGTGTCACCTAGTGTCCCACAAGGTATCCTAGTGGGAAAGGCCAAGTTCAAGCTTCTGAAACTCTCCCATCCCTAGCCCCAGTTAAGATGAAAAGTGAAGGAACAATATTGCATTCCAAGTGGGAGATGGCAGATTAGTGCCATCTTTCATCCTAAAGAAAGAGGAGTGGTGGTTCCCATCATTTTACCATTTTATTCACCAGCTGGAGTTTCCAAAAATGAGATGGGTCTTGGAGAATGAGTGTGGACTCAGAAAGATGGTGCTGAGCCCTGCACCATGTATGCACAAGATCTCTATCAGGAGAGAGGGCCAGAGGAGCTCACACTCTCCTGGGAGTAGAAAACTGCACACATAGAAGGTCTTTCACCAGGGTTAGGCAATGCTTCTGTCCATAAGATAGTCCCAAAGATCTCAAACTATCTAGACAAGTAGTATAACATCTCAGTGACCTGTGGAATTGATGAAATCATGTCAATAACACTGATGGGCAAGAAGAGCAAGGAATCTGGAGGTCTTGGTAGACCAGGTGCTCCAGGGAATGAGAGCTAAACCTACAGAGATTTGGGGACCACCATAATCAGTGAGGTTGTTAGCAGTTGGGTGTTATGGGGCACACCAGGACTCTCTTCCAAAGTAAAGGCAAATTACTACATCTCAAATCTTCCACTGCTACGAGGAAAGCACAACACCTAGTGGGTCTCTTTGGATTCTGGGGGCATCATACTCCATACTTGGGAAAACCACTTCAACCCATTTATCGAGTGACACGGAAGACCCCTACCTTTGTGGGGAAGAGTCCTGCAGTGGATGAGTTTGCTGGGCCAGCAGCCCTGCTGTGTGAGCCACATGACGGGGCAGACTCCGAGGGAGTATAGGTATTTGTGGCAGAAAAGGAAACTATGTGGAGTTTATGGTGAGTTCCAAAAAGAAGATTACCTTGTAGACCCTGAGGGTTTTGGAACAAGGCCATGTCATCTGTAGTGGAGAATTAGATGTTCAGAAAACAGGTCTTAGCATGCTATAGGGCACTGGGTCACGGCCCTTGACCATGAGACGTGAAATGACCATGAAGCCAATATTGTTCAGCATGAACTGGGTTCATATGCAAACACCAAGTCATAAGATTGTCGTAACTTGGAAGTGGCACTCCTGGGGTCAGGTATGATGGAATTAGATGACACCAGGAGGCTGCCCATGAAGGAGACACAGAGCCCCATGTGGCCCACTGCTGCTGTTCGGCTCCCACCAGTGGTTCCATGGGTGAGGTCCATTAAGACTAACTGATGAAGTAGGAAAAAAACAGCTCTGCTCATGGATGTGTTGACTTGAAATATAGGCACAAGGTAGAAATGAACCACTGCTACACAACAGTCCGACACAGGGGTGATCCTGAAAACCAGCAGAGAGGGGAAAACCCCCCACAGACAGAGCTCTAGGCAATGCCGTTGTAGAGAAAGAGAAATGACCTGAAATAGAACCTAAGTAGCTTCACGGGAAGCAATGTATAACTGAGCTTTTGCCCATGGTCCTGAAAGGAGAAAGATGAGAATTGATAAGAAGGTCCATGGAAGAAGCATGTGGATGAGACTATGGGAGTGGGCATGGGGTCGTGAAGACCTTTGTATCACATATCACCGCTCTTTAGAGCTCACATAACCTGGAAGAGGCATCAGGCGGATAGAAGGACTCAGACAGTTGATGTCATGACGTCAGCTAGGCCCGTCACTGACCTCCCCCGTGTTGGCATGGATGGATGGATTCATGACTAGGGAAACCACGGGAGCAAGGATTAAAGGCTGCATGTGGCACCAATACATGGGTTGGCTGTTTAGCAAAGATACTCCCATTGTCTAGTGCCTACCCTGCCAACGACAGAGAGTAATGCAGATACGCCAACATGGCACCATCCTTCAAGGACATCCATTGGCCACTCGATGGTGAGTTGATTACATTGATTTCACTCTGGAAGGGGAGATGACTCATTTTGACTGGAACTGGTATAAATTCTAGATGTAGGTTTGCATTTTGCACCTGCTGGACCTCAGCTTGTACCATATCTGATGACTCAGGAACTATTTGATCCACCAACCCACAATCCCATGTAACATTGAAGCCTATGATTCAGCACTACTACTCCACTGCTCTCCCTCCTTTACAGGAAAGGAGGGAGAGCAGTGGGTGGAAGACCGTAGGATCCTTTGCGCTTATGACATATGGCACCCCCCCACCCCCGATACTGCCACCTGAGAGAGTGATGGAACAGCCTTGGAAAGTGCAGCTGAGGCACCAGGTTGGAGAAGATGACTGTGAGCCTCCAGGGAGTAGCATGGACCTAAGTCAGTGACCTTTTAACGATGCTATGTTCCCAGCGATGGAACAAATGAGTGTGGGGAGCAAGAGGTGGAAGTATGAGTGCCTCTGCTTATTGTAACTCCCAGGGACCCACTTGGGGAATCTGTGCCTCCTGCCACCACCCCACCAGGCTCTGTGGACCTAGAAATCTTGGTTTCTAGAGGGGAAATTTTCCCACTAGAGAACACTGAAGTCACATTAAACTTTTGGCCATGGTGTCACCCAGTCTCTTTGGGCTTTTTGTTCTAAGAGACTAGCAAACAAGGGACAAAGTCACCAAGGGCTAAGGCACTTTGATTGTTGGAAGGAAGTAGAGACGTTGCTACACCAAACAAAGGACAGGAACGGGGATGTTTGGCATCAAGGCGCTGGGGAACCTCCTGGTCTCTCCTGCCCAATCTTGACAGTAAACTGAGAAGCACAGTCTCTGTGAAGTAAGTCCCCGGGACACAGAGAAGCCTGGGAAGGGTATGGCAACCAGAGATTCAGAGCCTTCAGGGATGAGCATCTGGTTCACGAACCAGACGAGCCACAGAGTCCAGCCTTGGCACCAGACACTAGTGCAGGGAATCTAGAATAGCTAGCCGGAGAGGGAGATTGTAAGTACGACCTGTAGCAATGGTGTCTACAGTGTGTTCCACTCTACTTCCTCTTATCCAAGTTTCCCCAGGAAAAGAGACCATCAGAATCCAGGAGACTGGAAAAGCTGCTCCAAGGAGTTAAAGTCTATAAAACAGGTAGCTGTGTGCATTGCAAGGGGTGGACCATAGTGGGTGGGGTGCTACGCTACCCAGAACCTGCTCCTGGATGGCTCGCTCACTCCCACAGTTGGCAGTGCCACTCCCTGGCCTCACCGATGTCCCTCCCCAGGAACTGCTCTTGGCCAAAAGGAGCTACCATGCCTCCTCTCTGGGAGCAGCCCACATCTGGCTGGCTGATACAGGGTACAAAGCACCATCCCCGATCCAGGAACCCTGAAGGGCCATGCTGGAAGCAGAGGCTTTGCCGAGAATATTACCACAACCGTAGCAAGCACGGGTCTCCCTCGGCCCAAATGCACTTGCTCTGCTGTCACAGGTGTAGTTCCTGAGAGCCCTCCCTGACAGAGATGTGCATCTCAGACTCTGTTTCTTGGTGAATACATCCTATTACACAGGATTTTAAGATATTAGTGCCTGTCTCCAGGTCCTATCAGTATATCTCTTGACAAATGGTCTCTAAAACAGAAATTGAGTTTCGATTCTTCAGGATAGGAGACTCTCACCTCCCTTATTCTAAACTCTATACATTTATTAATATGGCCTATGTTAGCAATAACTTTTTTATGGCCATGCCACACTGCCATGTTTTCTAAACTCACTCTTGATTGGAACTCTACATCCATTTTAAGTTTTGCTGCTGTTAAAACTTGTGTCCCTCATTAAGCATGGGCAGTCAGCTTTTGGGGGATCAAGCACAGGACTTAGACTCTTCTGTTCAGTTCCATCTAGCTCCATCTACCACTTATCATTCCTACCTGTTGAAAGATTTTTGGATCAGACTTTCATCTGATTCATTTATCCTTCCTTTCAAATTCATGTCAGACTCAAATTTGATAAGCTGGCCTTCCATGTCCTTTTTCGGACTGTTAATGAAAATGCTCATCAGGCTGCCCCAGGCCTTCCAGGAGTTGGCTGTCTTCTTCCTGGAGTGGGACAGAGCACGCAGTCATGTCAGGGAACAACACATCTCTTTTCTTCTCTGCTGTGGGCTTTTTCAGGAGCTAATTATCACCACTGCCGACAGGCGCTGGCCCTTTTTTCTGTGACACACCCTGAGCACTGCCTCACCGCCTCACCCCTCCCACCAGCCCTGTGAGGTAGTTTCCCTTGTTAGCTTTCCAGAGCTGCTGGATGAACTGGCCCAGGGTCACACAGCTCCTCGGTTGCAGAGCCCAGATTGGAACCTGGCCAGGCGGACCCGAGAGCAAGCTGTCACCCACTGTTCCATAATGCCTCCTCCAGGAAGCAGTTCCTAGGGCTGGTTGCACTCTGCAGCAGGAAGTGTGACAAAGGGGTGTGGAGGGACAGGTGACTTGGGTTATGTCAGAGGAAAGGGGTGAGGTACCCAAATACCTCTTCTCTCCGGGAGAAGGAAGCCTCTTGAAGACCAGGGAGTGGAGAGAGGAAGTGATGCTCACTTCTTTCCATGATCTTGAGGTAATGATATTAATGCTCACTGAGGGTTGTTAGCATTTGCTGGGTACCAGGCACCGTACAAAGCCATTGACTTACACTAACGCGCTTGTTTCCCCAACACTCCCATGGAAGTATGTGCGGCACCAAAAAGTGCGGTGACTTGCCCTTAGGCACAAAGCCAGCTGGTGAATGAAGCCTGGATGAGAAACCACTTGTGTCCTCTCAGGACAATGCCGGCTTCTTCGCTCCCATTTGCCGGTGAGCCAGCCGAAGCCCAGGAGAAGGACAGTGACACTACAAGCCACATGGTAAGCTAGAGTCCTCACAGCAATTTTGTCAGCTCTGCAGACCACGTTGTCACTCTTCACCCTTGAGCTGCCAGGACCGGAGCTCCAGGACAGCAGGAGACATTTACTGGCTGTTGTATTTACGGATTTACTGCTGGGTCCCCAACTCTCATGACAGTGCCTGGCTTGGGATGGCTGCTCAATCTATTATTGATTCTCTGGGGTTATGATCTCTATGGCACCAGTCAGGTATGCAGCCCCTGAAACAGTGCGCAACCCATACCCATGTGCAGAGAGCCGGCGGGACCAAACACTCTGCCCGACGTCTCGTGACCATGAATTGGCTGGTCCTTTACGGGATGCCTGCCCTCCCTTGTACCACCAGCTCTCTGCTGTTCTCAGCTGAGATCACAGCTTGAGCGTCGCTCGGGTAGGACTGTGCCGGGGAAACCAGCATCGCTCTTGGTTCAGCCTACCACAGCACTTGGTCTGGGGCTGGGTACCAGCCAGCTAAGAGATTTTGCAGCTTCATGCCAGGGACAGCTAGCATTTTTGCTGTGAAGGATATGCTGGTACTGGGATTCATTTCTGTTTTCTTTTCCCCTTACCTATTTTTATCCCCGACAAATAGGAACACACCATTCTCTCAAAGCAACACAAAGAAATCTGTCTCAACAAGCCCCTCCACGAGTTAGTGGAAAATATTCCAAGAAACCCACCGAGGTTTTCATTATCCATGGCCATCCAGCCTGCCGGGGAGCTGCGGGAGGGAGCTGGCTCCTTTGGAGACCTCCCTGGAGAGAAGTGTGGAGGGGGCACTCTCCCTGGAGGGCCTGCAATCTAAGCCCCTTCTTGATTTCAGGACAGACTCTGAGTATCTAGAGTAACAAAATATTTAATCTGAACTATTCATCAGAAACAAAAATTCATGGGCAAGAAGACATTTTGAATGGTCAAATTGCAGTTCCCTCTCCTCTGCCTCTGGGCTTCGACGCGTCGGTCATGCTCATCAGCACGCGGTCAGTCAAGAGACCATGTGCCCTTGGCTTCCAGTGGCAACGAAGCTCCTTCCCCCTGCATCCTGACGGCCCCATCCAGGTTGCTGTGCTCACCGGCCCTGGGCTTTCTGCTCAATGAGGTCCCCATGACTTGAGTGGTTCAAAAACATCCTTCCTAAGAGAGAAATCGGCCATGTCAGCAAACTCGTCTTCTGGCTCTGCCTGATGTGTTCCTCCATTTTGTATCCTCTACCATGGGGCCGTTTTTTCCTCGGGATCCTGTTAGGATGGCCCTAGTTTCACAACAGTGGCCTCTCTAGCTAATTCTTAATGATTTTTTAAAGGTGCATGCATTGGGCTTACCAAGTATTAGAATGGGAGGACACCTAGAGACCATCCAGTCTTTCATCCTGTTGGGGGCAGGAACCTGAATGCAGAGAGCTTCAGGATCTTGCCCAAGATCTCCCAGCTAGTAACTGGCAGAGAGGCAAGGCCAGGTGGGTGGGTTCCCGGCACCTCCCCACCCCACGCGGTCCTCGACCACTGCCTGCTGCTGCCTCTCCAGTCCAGGTCCAGGGAAGTCATTCACCCAGGTCATTCAGCAGCTGGAAAGCCAAATTAGAACTCCGTATTAGTTTGCTACAGCTGCCATAACAAAATGCCACAGGGCAGAAACAAATTTGTTCTTTCTAGAAGAAAGAGGCTGGAAGTCGAAGATCAAGGTATGGGCAAAGCTGGTTCCTTCTGAGGCTGAGAGGGAGGGTCTGCTCCGTGCCTCCCTGAGAACGTCCACTGGCAAGCCGGTAACCTTTGTTGCTTCTCGGCTGGGACCCATCACCCAAATGTCTGTCTTCATCTTAATGTGGTGTTTTCCATGTGCCCACATGCTGAATTCCCCCTTTTTAAAAAAGGGCACCGGTTCTGTTAGATCAAGGGTGTGCCTACTTCCTGTATGATCTCACTTTAACCAATGACAGCTGCAGTGACTCCCTTTCTAAATAAGGTTGCCTTCTTAGACATTTGGGGTGAGGACTCCCCGTAAAAATCCGGGGAGGGGGGACACAACTCAACTCCTAACTAACCCCGATCTTCTCATACCCGGTTATCTTCTTGTGATACTGGATAGTTTTTAATTTAACAAATCACAATCAAATTGAATTGAAATATGGGTTCTTAGCAACCTGGAAGGAAGGAGTCCAACTTTAAATAATTGAATAATGTGACACCATGACTTGGAACTACCTGCACGCAGATTGGTTGTGCCCGGGGCTCGCGCTCGCTGAACAACCAGTTGCGGCAGCTTGAAGGGGATGGATAGCAGAAGAATCCAGAGAGAGATGTGGAAGGATTTAGGCCTGAGGCTTGATGTCTGATATATTTACTCAGGGGGCTTATTTGCATCCCCCAAACTCCAGGCTAGGTGTCAGCTCCTCAGGGGGTGGAACCGGAACTATTTGGTGCACATCAGTAGCAACCGCACATGAGGCTCAGAGGCTAGGTGCCCCGCTCAGGAACACACGGTCTTAACCACACAGCGAGCATGATGCCTACTTTGTGCATTTCAGATGTGTTTCCTCAATTGAACTGTAAGTCCTTTGAGGGCAGAGACCTCCTGCCCCAGGGCTTGTCTCAGGATTCCAGCTGGAAGGCAGTTGGCACCAGGGTGAATGTGATCGTGACCCATAGCTTCAACCTCTCTCCCCATGTCTGAGATCTCAGAGAAGTCCCACGGCCTCCTCCGTGCAATGCGATTACTTTGGAAGCACAGTGCTTCCCCGTGGCCTCTGGCTGGTGATCCTCCTCTCTCCCCACTGCACACCCCCACCCATTTCCCCTTGTGTAATTAAAGGGAAAATGTTCTGCATTCATTTACTTTATACTTTATCAAATAACGGAGAGATGAATTAAGAGGTCCATATTTCTATTTCAAGGTTCATGTGCTTTCACAAACTACGCAAGTTGTGCTCTTAAAACCTGCCGCATCAGCAGGAAGTCTCAGCTCAAAACTCGACATCTCGCCCTCTTCCGGTTTGCATCCCCAGTACAATTTCTAAATAGATGTGATGGGTAGGAGTTCTGCATAGACAATTGTGAACTACTACTCAGAGTCGCCAGGATTCTCCATCCCTTTGTCCTTCTCCTATTGCTCAAGGAGCCTTCTGGAGGGAGGAATGCCAGCCTCTTGGCTCAACTAACTAGACCACAACAAACATTTATTCAGTACCTACTGAATGCTGAGGGCTCCAGTAAGCACTGCTGGAGAAAGAAAATGTTTGTATCTTAAATTTCTATAGTACTTTTAAGTTAGCAAGATAGTCCTATGTTCAAAACTGCACTGAATTCTTACAAAAACCCTCTGGCCTGGATAGTATTAATATTAGCCTTGCCACTCTGCAGGGGGAAACTGAAGCTGAGAGAAATGAAATGACAAGGGTTCTTCACATTTAGCAGGTCAGTGACCTGGAAGACTGGTGAAGTCTATGCATCTCATCTCAGAATAAATTTTTAAATGCATAAAACAAAATAGATAGGCTCATCAGGGCAGCCAAAGATACTGAAACACAGTTTTCCAAATACTGCAAGAGTCAAATAGAGTAATTTATGCGCTTCTTTATTAAGGCATTAAATAACAAGATTCTAATAACTATTGCAACTCTAGAGTAATGACTTGCATATATCAGGGGTATCAACTGGCTCACCACTTGTTTTTGTAAATAAAGTTTTATTGGAACTCAGCCCCAACCATTGATTTTCCTATTGTCTAAGACTGCAGAGCAATAGTTACAACAGAGGATACATGACCGCAATACCTAAAATATTTACTACCTGGACCTTTACAGAAAAGAGTATGCTGACCCCTATGGTATTCAATATTTTGAAACATCTGCAACAACTTCAATGGAATAGGAAAAGACCTGTGATTTCTACAGGTAACAAACATCCCAAGATATTATTGCAAATACAGCTGTGGTTTGTTGTCTTTATTTGTAATTGAAGCTTGTCATTTTTTCCATCCAAGTTCACAGGCCCTCAGAATTCTATTCATGGTGCTGGTTGGGGTAGAATCTGACAAACCAGCATTTATCCTACAACCCTGGATACCTAACCCTCGAGCATCTCGCAGTCTAGTGGAACACACTCACCTTTGTAAGCAGGCAGTCCCTGCTTAGGGTATCATGAGAAGAAAACATGCCATGGAACTCTTGGAGAGGCAGTGGGGCCCAATTCCTTATCCTTCTGAAGTCCTTGATAAGTCCAGAACCTGTACATGTGGTTGTATGGGTTGGCACCGGGCTGAAGGGATGAAGTGAACGCTAGCTCAGCTGCCTAACCTGCTTCTGTTGGGGAGTGGGATGCCTCTCTAAAACTCTCACAAAGCTGCTCTGTGGGCTAGCAAGAGCCTGGGTACATCTTCCCTCGAGCAATGTGGATGGATCTCTATTTGGGCTTAGACTCAGTGGGTATTTATTGATGTATGGTCAGTATCTCAAACACTTACAGGTGCGTTGATGGATTGACTCCTGGATCAGTAGTAACGAAGAGGAAGGTCATTACTATACTGAGGGATTATAAAGACCTTGCTCCACAAACTTTCCATTCACTCATTTGTTCATTCACATATGCCTTCCTAACAAATGCTCATTAATTACCTACTCCGCACCAGCCCCTTAGCTGGGCACTTTGCTGATCTATATACGCGCCAAAGGAAGTGCAGTCCCACTTTATAAGTCCCTAGCTATGCTGCCCTGGGTCGCTTCTATTCTCTGATTTCTATTAGTCTATCTACAAAATGAGAATCGTGAATATACCTGCCACCCACCTGACAGATCCCCGGTGAGTCCCAGGAGACAATAAATGGAAAGATTGTCACGGAGAAGTTGTTTCAAAAATTGTTAGGAAGGAGATATCCCTGTAGCTCAGACGGGGTGGGCTCATTCATACAGGAGCGACCTTGAGTAAGGCCTTGAAAGATGGACAGGATCTGAAGAGGCCAGAGGGGAGCTGAACCCAGGAGAAGACGCCAAAATGGCACCATCAGTGCGAGCCAGGAGGCCGGGAAGGAGCGTGACATCTGGCTGCCTCCACGAGGAGCATGACACTCAGCACACTCCCTGCCGAGATTTTAGAGCCAGCCAGGAGGCTCGTGTTTATTATTATCCTCATCACCATTATTATCATTATTAATAATATGATATTTGGAGCATTTATGCACATTAATTTTAAGCAAGTGTGTGCGGTGGCAAGATTTGAGGCTGCTACCAATAAACAGCCATAACGTGGGTCTTTAATTTACATAAAATCATTTATGCTAATTTAATTAGTCCTTTGTTTACAGCTGAGGCTCACTCACCACCGGGCTGCGAGATGTGCCCGACGGCAGCACGCCGCGGAGCCGGAAGCCAGGCGCACGTGTCCCTGTTGCAGGCAGGCCCCTCCTGCAGGGAGGGAAGAGTCACCAGGACACAGTCAGACTTGTGAGCTCTTATTTATAACTTGCTTCCCGTAGAGGACGGTGCTGGGTGCTGTCCTATTTTTAACTGGCCTGTCCTGACAGCCACCTTGTGAAGATCAGAGATGTTTCACATTTGACTCAATATCACACAGCTACCAAGTGGCAAGGCAGACAGTAAACCCAGCTGTTTTCTGTCTCCAGTTCTCAGCCTCTTTCTATATCTTTATGAGTAGACGAGCTAACATGCATTGGTACATGGTACAGACTCGGTAAACACTGGTTGCATGAATGGATGGATGGACAGCCCTGTTCCAGTTTTAAAAGTGCTTTTGGGCACGTTTTCACCCTGATATCTTAGAGCAGCTCTGACAGATGGGTCTGGCCAGCTCCATTTTGCAGAGGAAACTGAGCAGATGGGGTGACAGAGAGGGTACTGTACTTTGAACCCAGAGTTCTGCATCCTCCTGCTGATTGTGTCGGTGACTGATGCTTTGACCTTGGCCTGCCCTTGACCCTGGTCAAAGTGCTTCCCTCTCCCCTGTTCCTCCATTGTCCCATTTGTAAGACAGAAAGAAGGATCCCTTGTCCTTCGAATCTGACGAGCAGAAATAAAAAAATGAGTCTGTGGAGGGGACCGTGCAGGGTGCCTGGAAATTATAAGGTGGTATTTGTCAGACTTGCCTTGGGAAACCTTGAAAAATTGAATGGAAACCACTGGGCTCATTCATCTCCTTTTAACAGCCCCATGTCATCCAGCCTGGTCTTTTCCATTCCTACTCTGTCCAATCCTGACAACATAATTTAGTTCCAGGGAACTTGAATAGAACAGAGTGGACTGATATTTCTACGCACTCAGGCCTTGATTAATACCGTCAGGGCAGCTGCCTGTGAGGAAGAGGAGTCAGAGAGGAGGAGGCTCTGCGGCACCCAGGCTCCTGTGCTCACCGCCTCTCCCCTGCCTGGAGGCTCTCCCCTTCCGCCTCACCCCCTCCCTGCTCCTGCCCAGGCTCCGTGCAAGAGCCTTACCTGGTGGATGTGTCCTTCCTGCTGTTCAGCCATCCATTCTGCAGACATACTGAGTGTTTGCCACCGTCGGGCAGTGGGGACTCAGAGTTAAGTAAGGATCAGCCCTATCCTTCAAGAATTCAATCATGAGAAAATGAAGACCAATGGCCACTGAGGCAAAAAAAAAAAAAAAAAAAAAAAAGGCTTAAGGGATGAAACAAGGGCTAGACCAGGGATGGAGTGAGATGGGCATAGACGGAGGAGCCCCCTCTGCCTGAGGAGAAGGTGACAAGGCTTTGTAAAGGAGATGGTGTCAAAGGAGGAGTTTTGGGATTCATGAGATTTCCCCAGGCAGAAATGTAGGGAGAGAGGGAGGGATTGAGTGGGGTACAGACTTCTGGCCTAAGAAAACTCACGAGGGCCCGAGCTGCCCAATGGTGTGGGGCTGGCCAGCAGTCTGGGTGACTGTGCGGTGACTGGGTGCTGGGGGGCGCATGGCCCCGAGTACGGACTGCGATGGGCAGATATCTGCACATCTGCCTCAGCTCTTGTTCCGAGGCATGTCTTTTGGTAGGAATGTACCCAGGTCAGCAGAGGGAGATGAAGAAGAGGACACCGAAGGAAAAGTGAGAAGGGGATGGAAAGCAGAGGGGGGAATTACACCCACATCCCATCTCAGTCAATCTCAGATACTGGCAGGGTGGAGGCATAGGGAGCGGGCTGAAGCTGCAGGGCAGGTATCTCCTCTCATCTTTGTGCACAGGGGCAAGGAACAGCCCCCCTCTGGCAGTCCTGAAAGCAGTTCCTGCTTTGCTTCTCTTGTGGACTTCCTTCAAAACAGGCAACCGCCCAGAGCGACCTTGAACCCACTAACCACACCCAGGCCTCCTTCCCAACATTCTGCACAGAAGCATCCTCAACCCATCACAGAGGAGGCAGGATCACTCCGTCATGAATGGGTCCCTGTCCCTGCCCAACAACACCTGCATGGATGGCCTCTATCCATGGATATTAAGATTTATTGTTCCACAAAATCAAATATTGACCTTGGCTTTTTGTCCATCAATATATGACCTTTCAAGTCAATGAACCTGGATATGCGAGTCAATGGTTACTTATTATTTCCCCTGCCCTGAAATGGAACTCTCAGACCCCAGTGCATGGATTGGACCACAGTCTTGATCTGTTCGTAGCTCCCCCGCTCTTGTGATTGAAGAGCCCTGGAACGAGCTGCACAGTTCCCAGGAAGCCGGCTCGCTTGCTTGCTCATGGCATCAGAAGCCGCTCAGGGCAGATTTGCAATTCCATGTCTAGGAGGAGATACAGAGAGGATTAGGTCCTAGACTTTTGGGTTTGAAGTAGTAGTCTTTCCTTATTAGCTGGTTGACTTTTGGTTGGTTCTTTCTGTTCATTCTTTTGGTGCCTCAGTTTCCCTACATGTAACGGGGGCTGTTGTAAAGAGTCATCGAAATAATCTTAATCAATGTCTGGCAGGGAAGTGTTGGTCGGGGTAGACAGTGCTACTGCCCACCTATGGCTTCTCCTCCTTCCAGCTACATGGAAGGCAGCCCTTCCCACCCCACCCCGCCGTGAGGTTGAGTGGACCAAATGGCAGGATTCAGGCCAATGGAATTTAGTTAGTTAGTTATTTGACAGACACACGGAGAGAGAGCACAAGCAGGAGGAGCAGGTGAGGGAGAAGCAGATTTCCCGCTGAGCAGGGAGCCCGATGCAGGGCTCGATCCCAGGACCCCGGGATCATGACCCAAGCCAAAGGCAGACGCTTAACTGACTGAGCCACCCAGGGGTGCCAGGCCAGTGTAATTTGAACAGAAGTGACATGGGTCACAAGCCAGTGCACCATTCTCTGGTCTTCCCTGTAGCAGTGGTGACCAAGAAGGTCACATGCGGCCAATGGGGTGGCTTTGGATGGCAGAGGACCTGTCAGCTGTGTGGCTGAGGGGCTCTGTGGCCCTCGCCCAGCCCACAGGGTTGCCAGAATCTGCAAGGAACCCTGGGTGAGGAAAAAACAAATCTTTGCTGGGTTAAGGCTCTGAGATTTTAGAGCTACTTATTGTTGCCGCATAGCTCAGACTTTCCTGGCTGATAAGGTTCTCAATAAATATGAGTGATCATTAGTGGGAGGACTGTTACTAAGACAGATGAGGAGAATGCCCTGATTGCCTGCTGTCCTCAGCAGCAGAGACTTGACCGTGACAGTCAAGACCTCTTGTTCAAGCGCAGCTTGGCTAGAGAGTCTGCCCTGATCTTCTGCCTTGGTCTGATGAGTTGGCTTCCCTTGGGCCTTTGTCCGTGGAACCCCATTCTCCCCCCCGAGACTCTCCCTGGAGCTTTTGACTCCATTAAATGGCCATTTTATTGATGCCTAAGTCAATTTACTTGATGCAGGTAGATGGGAAAGAAAACGTGGCACTGAGGGGCAAAGATCCTGGATTCGAATGTCAGCTTGGTGCCCCAGCTGCCCCGGCTGCGATGGACCTGCCCTGTCACCATGGTACCTGCTACCCTGGGCAGTGACTCCGGCTGCCTTTTCCCATGGCCTAGGTGTCCCTCAAGGGCAGGACCTCTCCAGATCCTCCACACACAGGGTGATGCTTCATAGATGTAGGCTGACCAAAGGGTGCTGCTGAACATGAACTAGGTGCCATGGTCATCTGCTCTGTGGCGTCATTGCCCTGGAGAAGCTCTTCGACAGCTGCTCCTGGGAAGAGTTTATTTGGGGTGCCTGGTGGGGGCGGATGGCCTTGCACTCACCCAAGGCAGCCCTGGTGCAAGGAGCACGTTTGGAACCTCACCGCCCTGCTCTAAGCTCCCCGGCTTGCAGAAGGAGCCGGAAGTCATCCTGAGGCTGTCGGAACACAATCCCACTCTGTGGCCCTCCAACCGTCTTGGCTCGTTGCTTCTCATTTACGCAGTTTTACAGCCTTCAAGTCAGTTCTGTCTTAGGTCGCTTTCAAGTGTATTTGATCACTCTCGACATGGAAAAGATGACTCCCTAGAGTGGGTTCGAAAGACAGGGTCTTATTCTAGGGGCATGAGAGCTCATATCGCCTGGCTCAGGGCCTGGGTCTACTGTTTACTAGTTCTGTGACCTTACCTAGGTGAGAAGTTACTTCACCTCTCCAAGTCTGAGCTTCTGCCTCACCTGTTAAATGGGGACAGACCCATTGTGGGTTTCCGGGAAATGCACACGGGCAGGACTCAGGCCCATGGTGGGCAGGCGGTGGGACCTGTGTTGACGGTCAGATGTCTCCGCTCTCCGAGTCACACGCTTGGCCCCAGCTGGGACCAATCATGACTGCGACCGAACGATGATTGTGAATTCTCATTCATCCATTCAGTGCCCAAAGGACTGCGCCTGTTTCTGCCCTGCCAGTGCTGAGCACAGTGCTTGGCACATTGTAGGGGGGTCCGTGTGTATTTGTTGACCGACTGACTGAGTGATTCCAGGCCTTGTGGCCTAGATTCTTGCCCCAGGGGCATTGGGAACTGGGAAGGCCATGTGCACAGCCCTGGCCTTATATATGTGTGATTTGCAGGCTGCCTTTCTCTTGAAAGAGCTCCAAAACTATCCCGGAACAACAATAGTTATGAGTGCGAAGTGAGACTCTGGGAGAGTAAGTGAGGCTGGGAGGGACCCAGCTGTTTCCACTGCAAATGAGGGCTAGAGCCCAGTTCTCCGTAACTCTAAAAACCCTTCACTTTCCCCCTTATCACCATTCTTCCAAGAAACTGCAAAGCTCAGGGAATGTCAGAGTTCCTTGAGGAATTTGTAAAAATTCAGATTCCTGGGCTTCATCCTCAATGCTTCTATTTTTGTCAGTCTGGAGGCAGGGTGGCCCTAAGGCAGACAGGTCAAGATTTCTTTTATTTATGTATTTATTTTGCAGGTGAGGCAGAACACTTTGAGTCACTCAAAATCAAGTAAGCACCATTCTGCTGGCCCAATCTCACTTGATCTAATGAAAGAAATACTTCGCTGGCCAGTGAGAGCAATTTGTTCTGTAGGCCACACTTCGAGAAACACTGCCTGGGGAGCCTAAGGACAACTCAAGACGGGAAGAGCTTCTGAAAGCCGTGACTGGTCAGGGTTGGGACCACCAGTGCCTGGGGTCGGAGGCAGGCTCCAGGTCTGTGGGCTCTCTCTCTGACCAGCCTGATGGCTGTCACCCCTGGGTGTCCCTCATAGGAGGAAGGTGGTAGGCGCTGGGTGGCAACCTGCCTCCCAAGGGGCCTTCTGATCAGACAGGCCCTCGGCAGCCTCCTAATTTGTGTCCTCCTCGAAGCGCCAGTAGCAGCAGCTTTCTGATGCAGAGGGACCCCGGTAATGAGTTTCTATTAAAAGAGCTGAATCTCAGCTCTCGGAACTCAATGTGCAGAATAAACAATGGGGCAGAATCCTATTAAAAAAGGCTTCCAACATGGACAAATTAAGCCCTTGGGAATGCCTTACAAAGAATACATTTTTCCAGTGTCGAACCAAGATCAATAGAGAAAAACAAATAATTTCGAGAGGGAGTCGTCATAATGATACCCAGGTACAGGCAGGGCTGGGTGTGTTATTTTGGCCTGAGGACACCCCGGTGAAGATAATGAGGGAGCAGAGGAGGGGAGCTCGTCATGGGCATGAGGGGTGTCTGGGTCTCCTGGGCGGCTGAGCAAGGAGGATGTCACGTCTCATTTGTCTCTGTCGAGACTCCCTCTTTCTCTGGGGGATGGTTAAGCCCACAGCGCTGTGCTCAACCCCCCGAGGGCTTCGTAAGCCTGGGGTGGGGGGATAGGAGACCCCAGCTTTGTTCACAAGGGGAGGGATCTCTGCACAGGCAGGGCAGAAAGCTGCATCTTCCTAACTGCAAGCAGGGTGGACATCCTCAGACAGCCTCACAGACACCTCAACTGTCACTCTCAGAACTAACTCCCTCCTTTGCTCTCTCCACTTGTGACTGCTCTGTAAATCTCACTCTTACAATACCTACTTCTGTTCCCTAGAGCCATGCAAGCTCTTCCCCATGCTTCCAGGCTGATCTTGAATCCTGCCTCTTTATGAAACCTTTCCTGAATTCTTCCTTCCTTGTCTAGATTCCTAGTGATCTGAGAAATACCCCTGAGCTTTCCACATATGCAAGGTAGACCCCCGGACTAACACCTCACTACCCCTGCCTCCCCTTCCCCCAGAGCCTGTCCCAGTGCTGCGATTGTCCTATTCATCTCTCAGGTCAGTGCTTCCTCCTCCTTCTTAGGCACCCCCGGTTTAGTCCAGCTCACCCACCCTTGCTGGGCAGAGCTCCATGGTAGTTCCCACGCTGGGCTCTGGGAGACCCCATGCTGAGCAAGATGAGGGCTGGGGGCCCTTGAAGGCAGGGACTTACCCCACCTTCTTTACCCATGGAACTTCAGCTTGCACACAACTTATGAGGCAGCAGTCCCACTCCTATCTTCCCAAGAGAAATATTCATAAATGGGCTCATGCCTTCTCAAGGATTTTTATTAAAGCCGAGCTACACAGAGCCAGAAAGGGAAACAGCCTTAATGTCCATCACCAGGAGAATGGCTAATACGGACATCTCTCTCACATCTTAAACCAGCAAAGTACAATTCACAATCGGCAGACCTTAACATGGGACCACAGTTTCATGGGCAACTTTTTTCCTTCTTGGTAGCACATGAAGTGATGGCCCATCTTCCACCTGGAGGCGGCGTGAGCACTAGGAGATAGAAAGTTGTAACCAGGAAGGAGTTCGTAGGGCATGGACGCGTGTCCAGCAAGCTCTAGGCCAGGCACGGTCAGCTCACACCAGCGGTTCCCCCTGGGAAGAATGCCGGCGACGGGGCTGTCAGGAGGCCTGTGGCCTTATCAGGACTGCCTTAGTGCTTTACGAGCAGCGGGACTTGTGTTTACATGTGGTTTCACTTAGCGTTGCTTGGCTGCAGCCGGCACACACTAACACTGGTTCACTTCAGCAAAAAGGAATTTATTGGCAGGATGTCGGGAGCTCACAGAAGTGACAGGAGCCCAGAGAAGCAGACTTGGAGAGGGGTGGGGGTCCAGGCCTCCCCCCCCCGGAGCCTGAATTAAGAACCACGGCCACCACCTGGTAGCGGGAAGCATCTGGTTTGCATACCACCACCGCTGAGATGAGTGACCTCCAACCTTCTTCTCTGTCTCTGGGTCCGGTGGCTTCTGTCATTTTATCGGTGTCCATCACGTGATGACTGCCTCCTCCTTAGGCTGGAGAAATGCCCTACATTAAAAGTCTCGGGGAAAGTGACTGAGTCAGCCTCCCACTGTGGACCCAAAGCGGTGGATCTGGGCAGTCCCGGACTCCCTTGCAGCTAGGGTAGAGACACATTCCCAGGTTAGTCAGGTGCTGAGGCCCTCTCCCGGACAGTGAGCTAGGAACAAGCAAGGCTGTGAAACAGGGGCCAAGCACATCTGTGCTGGGAGCGGGAAACTGAGGGCAGCCATGGCAGGAGCTAAGTCCACAGAGGGCACCGCTGATTAGAACATCACTGCCCATGCCCAGTGCCCGGGGCAAGCCGCAGCACCCCGTGCTCAGTGCGCTGCCTCAGTGCCCTCACTGGGCTAGCCTCATGAGGACAGTTGGGCCGTGTGAGCTGTGGCCTGCTCTCTCTGCCTGTCTCTGCGCCTGTTCCTGGCCTTCCTAGCAAATCAATGTTCCATTTTACCTCCTTCCAAGTAAATCCCCCTTGCGGCTTCAATCTGACCAAGTTAGATTCTGTAGTCGGTGACCAATAAGCCTGGCTGACACCCTCCGTCACTCACCCCAGATGCAAAGTCCCAGCAGAGAGGTCAGGACACAGGGCTGCTCCCTTGTGTGAACCAGGAGACCTAAGGAGCTGGCCTTTGCAATGAGAGATGAGCCTGGAATGCCTCCCTCCACCCCTCCCGCTGAGACCACGCACAATGGGAAGGAGGAAGAGGCAAATTCCAGGAGGGAATTGGGAATCGAGGTGCTGTTGGTGAGGGGTGTGCAGGGGGTGACAAAACATGACCAATGTGCACTGCTGTTACTTAATCAAGATAATGCATGCCCTGCTTGAAGGAAACCAAATCACTTATTTGTTCGTTCATTCGTTCATTCATTCATTCATTCATTCATTCATTCATGTTATTCAACAAACAGACTGCAAGTCAATTATGTGCAAAAACAATAAGGCGCTGGGGACATAAAGATGACAGCCCGTCAGGAACCTGGGTCTGGTGTTGTAGCAGGTAAGAGAACAGGGACAGGCAGTGGGTCCACTGTCATAACACCAGATGGCCCAGGCCCTCAGCCCAAGAAGAAGATAATCAGAGAAATCTCAGCAGGGCTGGCAAATGAGCTGGTCCTTGAAGGAGAGGCAAGATGGGCAGGGATGGCCAGGCTGATGAGGGCAGGGGTGCGGAAGAAAGGGGCAGGGAGAGAGCAGGTGTGCAGGCTCAGGATTATGAAAGGCCCCCCACCCCTGTGCTCTGGGACAATGGAGAAACCCAGGGAGCTAAGGGGGGAGCATGGGGAGCCAAACCGTCCACAGGAAGGCAGGTGCAGTGGCAGATGAGCCTGAGGGTCAGGTTGGAGCCAGCAGGCAAGGGCCTTGAATGTCAAATGAAGGTGAGTCTGCAAAAGTGGTTTCAATAGGCAAGGTAGGTCATTAGATCCATCTTTGAGAAAGATTGTTTGGGTGCGTGAGTGAAAAGGAATTCGTGGGAGGCAGGAGAGGACAAGACAGTGGAAAAAGAAAGGAGAGGGCCTGGTTCGATCTCTGAGCCTTGGTTTGAGAGACTAGAGCACTAATCACACCAGCCGCCACCCTGGGCTTGGCCTGCAGCTTGCTGGGTGCCTGGAGACATCATGTCACCCCCAGGCCACTGTGCTTTCGAACTGTGCTCACCGCGATCCATAGAGCTTTTCTAGGGCAGCAACTGCTCAGGACCTGTAGCACACATGGGGGCTGCATCTCACATTTTATCCTATGATGGCACAGCTATGGCAGTCAGTGTGGAAAACCACGGACCCAGCTCCCCGAATTCTTGTGTGGCTCTGAAATCTTCAGGCAACCAGCTCATTCTAGTGTGCTCTTGACTTTCCCCAGTGTAACATACCAGACAAAGTGGAAGTCTGTTCCCTTATGTCCAGGGGTCCATGAATCGAATACCCTGGTTCTGCTTGAAGAGTTAGGACCTTAGCATGGGGAAGGTCTTGGAGGTAGAAAGGCAGATCATGGCCCAAGCTCTTGATGAGAGATGAGCCTGGAATGCCTCCCCCCACCCCTCAGGCATGACCTGAGGCCTCAGCATTGGCAGGGGGGCAGCCTCCTGTGGGAGCTGGGCCTCAGCACTGGAGAGGGGCTGGGAAGGGACGTTGAGATCCAGGAGTGGACAGCAGATTAGCTAAAGGAGGGGCACCTGTAAATTGCAGGGGCCACCAATCCCAGACTAGGGTTTGCCTTTGCAAGTGCATCACAGAGAATCCAAAAAATATCTGCTTATTTATTTTTCTCAATAAACATTTTTTTTTCCAGGGGGAGAAAGTCCAAGGATGGGCCAGTGTCTCCACAGAACCACCAGGGTCTGGCCTTCCTCCTCCTATTCCACCGTCTTCCCATGTGGGGTCAAGTCTGTGTTCCTGGAAGTTGGGGGAGTGGCAAAGGGGGGGGCAGTGCCTAAAGAAGGAAAACCGGATTTCCAGATAAGCGTTTCAGATACCTGCTGCTCTCCTTGGTCACATCTGTCCCAGGATCTCCGCTGGCCGAAAGGGGACCTGGGAAATGGAGGGCTTCCTCTGATTGAATAAATTCAGGGTTTCCCTTTGTGAGATAGAAAGGAGGAACGGGTGTGGCTTAGGCCACTAGCTGAGTCCGCCTCAGCAGGTCATCAGGATTCTACACAACACTGAGGCTTCTTAATGCCCCACCTCGTGGCCCCAGTCCCAACGCTGGGGGGCCCCTCGTGGTCATTGTCCCCGTGCAGCATGATCGGCACCCCCAGAGTACGGCAGCTGGGACCCTTCCTCATTTTTCCTGCTGACAAGGCCAGATGGCAGGCGGCACGGCCCCATCTCCTGGCAAGTTCCAGGGGCCCTTGACTCCTCCGTCGTGGAAATCTATGCCCCCCTCCTGATGGGCTTCCTGTGGCCTGCAGCCCAGCCTCACTCCAAATGTGATTTGTCCTTCCTCCTCCAGCGAACAGCCCAGAGTGAGCGGGCCCATCTGGTTCTGTTTCACTCCACGTTACTCATCAGGATGTGTTTGCCAGCAGTTATTTGATGTTCACGAAGAATTCCGAAGCTTTCAAAAAGAAGTAAATAAAATCTTTAATCCCCCAAAGAGTCGTGAAATTGCATTTTGCTGAGTTGATGGTGGGGGCCCGTGGCCGTCTGGGGATGCTGCCTGGTGCAGGCAGGGGCCCAGGGTTCCTTTCCTGCCAGTCACCACCCTCCACATCCCTGGCTTCAGCTGGGTCTCCCGGAACCCACTCAGAGCCTCTGCAGCACCTCTCATGATGCCCGAATTGGGGACAGAAGATGGCGGCAGCAGGGGATCCCTGACCTGTCTGTTGTTCCCCAGCCAAAAAAGCTTTTAGCGAGAGCTCCTCCCTGCTTAGGACCTTGGCTAAGCCCTGCAGCCTCCCGACAGGAAAGTGTGTGCTCCGGGGGGAACGGGACTGAACCTGGGGCTCGGGTCTTTGTGTTCCCTCCTGCTGTGGCGCCCGCAACTGGGGACCGTGCCATTTCCCAGGGTCCAGAGAGGACATTTTCCAGATCTGCCAAGGACTTGGTGGTTACAGGCAAGGAACGGCACTTCCTTTCTTTTCTCTTCCTTTCTGAGACATTTGAGAAAATGAGAGAGACCGCTGGATGTTAGGATACCCGGAGGGAGAGGGACAGCAGCCTACAGAGCCAGGCCTTACCTGGAGGGGGAGGGTCTGCCAGGCTCACCACTTCTAGAATCCATACGGCCTCCTGCCTCAAGACAGAGGTGACGCTCACCTCTCCTTTGGTGCCTGGAAGGCTGCAATTTTCCGGAGATGTTTCAGTGAAAAAGCAAACTAATGTTTCCTGGCAAGTGCTAGATCTTTAGGTTCCTTCGGCCGTGTGGCCAATGAGACCTCCACCCTCGTTGCATTTAATTCAATTCCTGTTGAAGGAATGAAGCAGTGCCTGAAGGATTATTCTTGTATGGTGAATAACATAACAGGATGTTTCTTTTTAAAAAAGAAAAAAAAAAAGGGTTGCTCCTGGGGCCGATGGAAGCCCAACTCTCACCCTATCTTCCCTCATGATCATGCCCACACTGCAGTCAGGCCTGCAGAGTGAGTCCGTGCATGATGGCCAGTGGGCCCCTGCCACGGCGCTGCCGCTCTCCCTGTGCACGCGGGGACTCTGGAGGGCTGGTCCCCCCTGCTGCCATCAACATCGCAAACCCTACAATTCACAGGGAACCTCTCCTCGAGCATCACTCCTGACAGCTTACAACTCCAACGATTAAACATTGATCACTCAAAATTTAACATCCCATCTTCCCTTTGATATCCTCAACTGCTCTCCGCATAAGACAACAAGCCGCTTTCTGCAGCGCAGCGTGAGGGAGGACTTCAAAGGTGCCTTTCCCTCTCACTTGTTCCCAGCAGCTCTGGTATTCAGCAAGCAAAGCTGCAAGCGGAAGGGGTGAAAGCCCACCCCCACTCCAGCCTCATCTTTGGAGCTCAGATTAGTGGAGGGGACTTCCCAGATTTAGGTCCTGGAAAAACTTTCAGGGGTGATTCAGGGGTCAGAGCTTGGATTCAGGGGCACCCAGGCTCTCTCCAGAAACAGGTGCGAGTCATGGGAAGAAGCTAGAGGAGTGAATCCCTGGGGCACCCTTGCCAGCCTCTGCAATGGCAGGGAAAAGGCCCTTGTCCTCTCCAGGAACATGGAGATGATGTCACTTCCCTCTCAACGAAGCCCTCAGAGAGGGTTAACTGAGGCTGGGAGTGGGGGCAGCTGGTCCACAGCGGGAAGCTGATGACCACACTGCCTTCCCCTCTGAGGAGTTCAGTTAAGCCAAATAGTGCAAGTGCATTTGTAGGAAAGATGTCTTAGCAGCATCATAAAACATGTGATTGTGAACTCTTAGGAAGGTAGCCACTTGCAGAGACACAACTAACTGATCACAATTTACTACCTATCTTTCACTCACTCAGGCTCCCAGGGGGGTGGCATTTTATTAAAAGTATAGTAATGGATGGTCATTTGTAAAATGTTACAATCAACATTGAAACTATAGTAATTAGTGATCATTAGTAACACATTACATCAACCAGGCTGGGGACAAAGTGATTTACCCGCGTCACCTCGTATAATCCCCACACCAATGTGTAAAGGTGAGCTCTCTCAATGGGCCCTGTGGACAGGTGAGAATCTTCCAGATGCAGAGGGCACATCTCAGAGGAAATGGCAAAACAGGAACTTGAGGACGCCTGGGTGGCTCAGTGGGTTAGAGCCTCTGCCTTAGGCTCAGGTCATGATCTCAGGGTCCTGGGATCGAGGCCCGTGTCGGGCACTCTGCTCAGTGGGGAGCCTGCTTCCTCCTCTCTCTCTGCCTGCCTCTCTGCCTACTTGTGATCTCTCTCTCTGTCAAATAAATAAATAAAATTAAAAAAATAATATCCGGGCACCTGGGGGGCTCAGTTGGTTAAGCGACTGCCTTCGGGTCAGGTCATGATCCCGGAGACCCAGGTTTGAGTCCTACATCAGGCTTCCTGCTCGGCGGGAGGCCTGCTTCTCCCTCTCTCACTCCCCCTGCTTGTGTTCCTTCTCTGGCTGTGTTTCTCTCTGTCAAATAAATAAAATCTTTAAAAAAAAAATAATATCCTTAAAAAAATTTAAATTAAAAAAAGAACAAACCAGGAACTTGAAACTAAGTCAGTCGGACCCTAAGGTCTAACTTCTTGCCTCTGTCTGTCCATAGCACTGACCCTATCTGAAGACATTACACACGTTACATCCCCGGGCTCTACTGACTTTGGTAAACTGCATTCAGACCCTCTCAGGGAACATGGGGATGTTTCTCTGCGGATGGGATTTGTACCCTCCTGCATGGCTAAAGAACATGTTGTCTGACCCCCTGGAAGTTCCGGGTTTGCGCCTGGAACCTTGGAGGTCAGGGGGCTCAGGGCTCTGGCAGTTGGAGTTGGAAGATCTCCCCAGTCCGGCGCGATCCATGGCCATGCTGTGTGGTGTCACACACCACTGTGAGAGGTCTCCCGAGCCGAGAGCACGGCAGGCCCAGAAAGAGCCAGTTCGCCGCACAGGTGCTCTCCCGTCCCCAGGCCTTGAGGACCAAGGTGCTCCTTTCCACCAAACCTGGCTATGGCCGCAGCCCTTCCCAGGGCCTCCCTCCTTCTGGGTTTCACATGGAATCTGCAGCCATCCCGGTGCTGGGCCGTGTTCATAGACGGAGAGGAAGCCAACTGCGATGGGGCAGACTCAGCACGTCCAGGAGACTTGGAGACCCTCTCATCCTGGCACATCTTCCACCATAACCCTGCAGGGTAGCCAGTCGCAGTTGTGTTGTCCCTAGGGGTCACGCGGAGTCCATCTGCCCCTTTGTCAAAGATTTGTGAGCAGCCTTATACCTGCAGGCTGATGGCTCCAGGTTCATTCTTCAACTGTTCCTCAGGTTGCATGGTGCTGCTGCCTCGCACTTCACTGAGGAGGCTGGGAGGGAAGGTGGGTGGATAGGTACAGCCTCCCACGACAGTTGACAGGGGCCAAGGTGGGGCGAAGCACTGGGCTGCAGAGGAGGACGCCAGGCAACCAGAATGGGCAGTGATGGCCCTCCTCCCCCTGTCCCCCACAGGGTGCTCAGGGAACGCTCCCCTCCGAGAGAGGACAGAGGGGCTGAACAGGGTCTGTCCCAGTCAGCCTCCACAGGGCCCATCGCAGCCCAGGATGGGTGGCCAGGACCTCATCCAGCAGCCCACTCGGCCCCTCGAGAAAACTGCCAGTTTCCCTAGAAATTGCAGGGTTGGGCCCCAGGGCTCGACTCCAGCATTTTCTGAGGTGTCACTTGCACTTGTCAAGCACAACAGATATTTCCTTTCCTGGAGACGAGCTCTCCTGGCGAGGTGGTTCAGCCCTGCAGCGCTCAGACCTCCAGCGTAGCACAGCATCAGACAGCCCCACTGGTCTGCTCCGCAGCACCTGCTTCCCACGGGCACCAAGCCGTGCCTGCAATGCCCCCCATTGGAGCCACCCCCATGCTCTTGTTAAAGGTACCCTTTGTCATCCTTGCGGGCTGTCTTTACATTCTGCACAGTCTGGAGAGGCATGGTAATGAAATAGAAGAAGAACTGATTTTGAGGCTGGATGAGAACTTATGGAATCTCCCTCCCCACCCCTCGCCCTTGATTTGGGGTCATTTAATGGTTATTTCCCAAACTCAGTGCTTTGTTTAGGAAAACAAGGTCAATGTAGAACTACAGAGTCTCTGGGGCGCCTGGGTGGCTCAGTTGGTTAAGCGACTGCCTTCGGCTCAGGTCATGATCGCGGAGTGCCGGGATCGAGCCCCACATCGGGCTGCCTGCTCGGCGGGAAGCCTGCTTCTCCCTCTCTCACTCCCCCCTGCTTGTGTTCCCTCTCTGGCTGTGTTTCACTCTGTCAAATAAATAAAATCTTTAAAAAAAAAAAAAAAAAAGAACTACAGAGTCTCTGGAAGGGCGGAATGCAAAGGCATCTGGTAAAGTGCCATGTGTGGGTATACAGTAGGTGCTCTATAATGTCAATGGGAAAGAGAGCAGCTTCTAGATGTGGGGAGGCAGGACCACTATCAACTCATGAGTAGTATGTCATTGAAGGGCCTGCTGGGGCTGGCGGCTGAGAGCTGTAAAAGAAGTGTAGGATCTTTAGCCCGTTCGGAATTCTCCATCTCTGAGCTCGCTGTCTGTCGCTGAGCGCCAGCTTCCCAGAGGGCTGCACCGAGAATCAGTCACCTTTGTCTCAACAGCCCCGAGAGATGGATCGCCTTTAAGTCCCCCATCCTGCCACGTAGCGTCTGACAGAGCTTGAGCAGAGCCATTAGACTGCGGGGTTCAACTCTAAATTTGACCCCAGGAGATGTAACAAATTAACCCATTATCTTCCATTAATGGCCCTGCACGGCTTCATTTGTCATAACGAGCTGCTAGTTTAGGGAAGTGAAAACTGGAAACAGGACCCTGGTGGGTGTTGCCAGATCCTGTTTCCAAGCCTGCATCCCCAGAATTCCCCTGGAATGTGAGAAGAAGGGAGAGTCAGTGCTGACGCCTCCTAGCGAGGGGCTTTATGCCTTCTCACTTCATGCCCACGGCTGGCCTGTGAACTAGACAGCATTAGTCCCATTTAACAATGAAGGGGCTGCAAAGAAGAAATAACTGGATGGGGTCACACTGTCAGGAGCCTTCAGACTGGGACTAAAAGCCATGCCTGGTCCCAGAACCTGCCTTGCTCTCCCTCCTCTGGCGCTCACTACGGGCAGGCATTAAACAAAGCTCTTTACATGCGCTACTTTATCTTATGATGAGGTGTTGTTACCATCCCCACTTTCGAGATGAAGAAACTAACTCTCAGATTCCGTAAGGGGCTTGTTCAATGTTGCACGTGAAGTTCGTGGGTTTGGAGCCCAGATTTGTCCATTTCAGAGGTCCGAATGCCAATCACTGTATCAGGCTTCTCACTTAAAATTAATTCACTGCTCCACCAAACTGTGTTAGGCACATACAGGGGCACGGCCGGGCTTTAGATCCGTGAGAGGGTTGCAGAGACTGCCAAGCTAGGGCCCCTACCCTAGAGTCTCGTCCAGTCATCCACCCTCAGCTGGACCTTCCATATCCGCTGTCAGAAGGCACCCTGGGCTCCCTGAGTCTCTTGTCTCTGTGCCAGTGTGCCTTCAACTTGCTCCATGCTCTGCCGCTCCACATTTCCTGTCCTTCAATCGAGTTGACAGAAAGGACTAAGATAGGTGGTGCCATGGCAGTAAACGACCTCAAAATCCCAGTAGCTGGTTGCGAGAAGGCATTTCCCTCTCGTGAGAGACATGCAGAGGTGGTTAGCCAGGGAGGTGGACTCCTCGAAGTCACCCAGTCATTCAGGCTGAAGCCAGCCCTTCTGGCACGTTCTCCCAAGGCCGCCGAGCCGCTTAGGCAGGGAATGTAATGTAAACCATGCTCTCACTCTGCAAGAGTGACATCTGTCACCTCAGGGCATATCTCGTTGGCCAAAGCGACTCACTCAGCCTGGCCACATCCACAGTGGGCTGGAGAGCAGTTCCACCATGGACCTAGACGAAGAGGAGAGCTGGAATATTCACGAACAGCCCCAGGACCACCGTGACAGGTAGCCATGACCCCAAAGCAAGGCGGCTCCATCCTGGCTTGGAAGATTCTGAGCCTAAGAACCGCTGTCTCTTTGTTCAAAACAGAGACTGGTAAGTCTCAGAGGTGTGTTAGAGGCATATTAGCTCCCAAATAAAACTTCCAATTACACTGAATCACATTAAATGAATGTTTATAGAGAGCCTTATTATTGAGAGTGCCAGGCTCTCACCAGAGCAGAAGACAGACCAGGGAATAAAACAGGCAGAAGTTCCTGCCCTCGGGGAATTTGTTTTAGAGGGGGACAGACACTGAGCGGGAAAATACAGTGACTCTCCACTTGTGGTTCAGTAGAGAGCCCTCGAGCTCCCCTCACGTGTGTCTCCAACACATCAGAACCTCTCCCCAGCTTGTCGCTTTAGTCTTTGTCCTTACTGTGCATGCGATCCCGGCTGGGTTTCTTCACATTCACTGGGAGCCACAGAACATGAGCTCTCTCACCTCATCCCCAAAACACCTGTCATCTTCTCTCCACTTCCATTGGCGTCTTTACTCCCTCGGTCGCCCACAGCCGTATTTGGGCTTAGGACTCTGCTCCGGCCGGGCGTGCAGGGCGGGGAGCCTGTGCTCGTCATACCAGGATAATAAGCTGCACCTGCATCCCCAGTAGACATCCTTTATACATGACGATGTGAGCTTTGATTGCAGGCGCCTTCTGGACATAGGACACTAGTAGGTCACATTACGGGGGACTTCTTATGTGTCAAGCACGGTCCTAGGCACCCATGTGGTATGACTTGTCTATATTTCCATCTTTTTTTTTTAAGACTTATTTATTTGAGGGAGAGAGGGAGGGGGGCAGAGAGAGGGAGAGAAAGAGACACTCAAGTAGACTCTTGGCTGAGCCTGACACGAGGCTTGATCTCATGTCCCCAAGATCACACCCGAGGCAAAACCAAGAGTCAGACGCTTAACTGACTATGCCACCCAGATGCCCCTGTATTTCCACCTTCTGGAGCAGAGGTTCAGGCTCCCAGAGCCTAGGTGGCCTGCCCCAGCCCCGTGGTGCCCAGAGCACAGAGGAGGCAAGCGCAGCCTAAGGCTGTCCGGGCCTCTGCGCCTTGTCTCCGGATAGAGCCGCCTCTCGGTTGGGGAGTGAATTAAATAGTTACTCACCCTGAGATTGCGATATTCTTTTCTTCATTTGGAGCAGGTATGTGTTTCCATGTTCCTAAGGTTTTCACAGACTTTATGGTGCCAAATGGATAAAACAGCCCTGCTTATTCATTAAATAGACATCTATCACATGGGAAGCTGGCACTCTCCTTCAGGGCTCCGAGGAGGAGCAAAGAAGATGCCACCGCACGGAGGACGATTCGGGGACACTGGTCTCTGCATGGAAACATGTGCTTTTGAACCCAGTGATTCCTCCTCGGGAACAGGCTTTCCCCTGTGTTCACACGCACGAGTGCTGGGATGGCTGCTGGGATGGTGTTTATATTGTGAGCAGCGTGAAAGGGCTGGAAACTGCCACGTGCTCCTTGGGAGGGGACTGCTTAAGTAAAGGGTGGTGCGTGTGTGCCCTGGAATGCCACACACATTGTGGTGGGTGACTGCGTTGGCTCAAGTGGGAAGCCGTAGCTGCGGACGACTGGGGTATGCCCCAGTTCGGGTCCAAGTGCATATGTCTGTATGTCACAGATGAATGGCTGTGTGGGTGTAGGGGGTTTCTTGAGCTATTAGTATATGTCTAGTACTCTACCCTGTGCTCTGTACACTAACTTACTTAATGCACAAAAATATGGCACAGGTGGTTGTACCATTCCCATTTCATAAATGATAAAACTGAGGCATGATGAAGTTAAGTGACTTACCCAAGGTCACTTCGCTGGTGAATGGTGAAAGGAACATTTTCATCTGGGAAGTCGGCCCCAAGAGTCTGAGTTCTTAACCTGTGCGCAAGTAAGCTCCTGAGGTGGCGCCGGACCTTCTGTCATCCTCTCATCTCAGAGTGGACCTTCCTGTCTTCTAGCCAGAGCCCTTCGCCAGACCTCACCCACTCTACTGCCCTCATGGCTCCCTCTCTGCTTGTTCCTTTATCTCTGCTTATAAATAAGCCAAATCTGCCTGTAGTCTAGACAGCCTTGGAGTGTCAGAGACAAGGCTGCATGTTCATGGAGCCATTTCCCCTCCCCCCACACCAGCACCTGGCTAGAGCATATTCCCAGACCCCAGGAGGGAGTTAGGAGCTGTGGTAGGCCTGATTCTTGACAACGGAAGATAAGCAGAGGTGAGAGGCCACCTCAGCTCTGAGGCCGGTAAGAGTAGATGAGCCTTCTCCATGCACTGCCTCCCGTTCGTGCAGCTGGAGGCTGAGGTATGCTGGACGCAACACAGGCTGCTGAGCCCCCACTGGTAGGGGGACCATGCGGGACAGCCGCCAGGGCTGTTATCAGACGTACAGGGAACAAGATATACGTCTGTTGGGGTAAGCGGCTGAGATCCGGATCTCCCCTACTACATCACCTAGCATTGGTTATTTTCCCTTCGAGCCACCGTCCCTGTCTGTTGTTTTTACTACTAAATTCTAGAAGAAGTTACAGACCTCAGAGATGCAGACTTGGGCACTTCTCACCTCTGACTTGCTTCTTGACTTTAGGACCCTGTGTCCTGCATTAGTTGGACCCGGGCCTCTCCTCATCTTCTCCTTCTTCAGGAACACATTCTCGGTGGAGGGATGGGCTTAAAGACAGCCCTCCCTGATCCATATCCTGGACAAGTCATACAAAATCTCTTAGCTAAGCGTCAGGCTGGCCCTCTTCACTGGGTCACCAAGAGCTAGGACTCACAGTGCCTTGAGGAAGATTGAGAACCCAAACAGCGAGCCCAACACAGGACATGGCAGATGCACATTTTCTCTTTTTCTCTTTGTATTCTGTATTTATTCATTTGCTAGTCTCTTTCTTCATATCCATCTATGAAATAAATACGAATGGTATTTGTTTTCTTCTCTCTATTCCCACAATTTTATTCACTTCTGTGCAAGTAATGAGCAAAAGAAAACCTGTAGGTTGATATCTTTCCCTGGCTCCAGAGCTTTATCCCAATTGGCCCACTATACACACAATTCATTAGTGTATATGCTCTGCTACTTCGTTGAGAACCTACCATGGGCAAGACCTGTGCCTGGTGCTGGAGACAAAACAGTGACCAAAGGCAGACATGAGTGCTGGGGCTTATGGCCTAGTGAGGAAGACGATGTTAATCAAATAATCTTGCAAATAAATGTAAACTTAGGATTTTGACAGGTAATTTAAGGGGGAGAGATATAACACTTTGACACCCAATAATTGATTTTTTTGACTTAGTGAGGATGTTCCTTATGAAGATAAAGATTAGGTTGAGTTCTGATGGATGATAGGAAATGAATTAGGTGGGATGGGAGGGGAAAGGGCTAACAACATGGACAGGCACCTCATGTCACCAGGGAGCATGGCAGGAAGGAGGTGGTGAACGGAGAGACACAGAAGGGAACATGGTTGTGATTGGGGTGGAGAGGAAGAGAGGAAAAGACTGCTCTTTGTCCCCCAAGGCATGGTGTTCTCTTGAATTTTTACCAGAGAGCCTTTTATTTCAACTGAGCTTAAGACAGTATGGAATAAAGGCTATATTTCCCACTGTCCCTTGTAGCTAGCCCTGGACATGTAGATAAGCTTTGATCAATGGAACGTTCTACATGTACCTGTTGGGAAATGTTCTTCATCCGTTACTCTTCCCATCGGGGTGAAGCCCAGATCTCATGTCCAGAGCCAGAGCTACCATCATGGACCATGCTGTAGAACCAGGCATTAGAGATGGCAGAATGACAGAAGAGAAGTCTGGGTCTCTGATGACAATGAACCTGCATTTTTGCCTGGCCCACTGTTGGTCTCCTTGTGTTGAAGAGAGAAAGACATCTCTGTCATATTTAAGCTATAGTTATTTGGAAGTTGCTATCACTCACAGCTGAGCATAACCCTAACTCATCTAGAGAGGTGGGATCCGGACCATGCAGGACTGTCGGACACTCCCAGGATTCTGCCCTCATCCAAAGACAGCGGTAAGCAGTGGCTGAAGAGGGTAGGAAGCTATGTCTAGTCCCTAGCACAGGATCCAAAGCAACTTGGTTTCTATCTGTATTCCTCCACTCCAGGCCTTCAGTTGGCTGAGTAGGTACCACCCGTCAGGCATGGCCATAGGCTCTTGAGGAATCAAAAGCAAATAGGACATGTCCTGTCTTTGAGTGAGAGTCAGTCTAATGAGAATTGTAGACATGTAAGCAATGGTCACTGTTCCATTAACAGCATTCCTGGAGTGCTAAGAGGTGTCCAGGGATGGCATCGAGGGCGCGCTGAGCAGTTGGGATGGGCACTGACATTCACAACAGCATGGCTGCCTTGCTCTGTCCAGGCTGAGCGTGCCTAGCTGGGCGTCTGGTGCGTCAGACATGGGGTTAGACCACGGGAACTGCAGCAACCAAGAGGTAACGGCCAACTTGCGAGGAGCTCTTCCACTCTCTAAGGAAGGAAAGGGCCATGAAAATACTAGAAATGAAGTTCCATGGGTCCTGCGATAGGTGTAGGAGAGTGGAGTAAGGACTGGAATGGTCAGTTCTACTGGATGCCTCAAGAAAGTCTGCGTGGAGAAGGTAACTCTCGGGTTCCCTAGGCACCCCTAGGGGAAGGAAAATAGTAGTTACAGCAGAGCAAGGTATGGGGCATTAGGAGCGTGAGCAAAGTGCCCTGAGAGCACTGAGGATGACTTGACCCATTTGGTCTGTGTGTGTGTGTGTGTGTGTGAGTGTGCGCGCGCGCACCTGCCCAGATGCACACGTGCATGTGTTTACAAAGACAAGGAGGGATTAAGGGAAGGTACAAAGAAGGTGGCTACTGGGCAGACTTTTTAAGGAAAAGTAAGAGCCCCCCCCCCACTTGCACAAGGCAGGACAGAGTTTGAAGGCAACAGGGATGGCACTGAAAAGGCCACAGAACATGAGAAAACGTAGGGGTTTGGAGGAACTTACAAGAAGTTCGAAGCAGCGAGTCAGAGGGCCAAGGAGAGACACAGGTTGAGAAGAGTTTCAACGGGAAAGGAAGCCACGTTGTGAAGACTTCAGTTGTCAGACCCAAGCCTCTCAACTGTGTTTTGTTGGTAGAGGAGCGCCAGGGAGAATTTAGACAGAAGAAACATGGTCAGTTCTGTGCTTAAAAAGAAAAGTTAATCGGAACAAACTCCTAAAGTGTCCCTCTCTAGGGGTTGGGTTGAAAATGATGGTGCGTCATTTAGTGAAACTTCAAGCAGAGATTTAAAAAAATGAGGTGTGCTCTTAGGACGCCATTTCCAAGATCAATCATTGAAGTGAAAATCATCGAGGTGCCAAACGGTGTTTGTTGCACGGTCCCATTTGTCTGAAAGATGCGTGTGGGTATGCACGCGTGGAGGGGCCTCCCTAGCTAGGCTCTATGTGTGGAGAAAAGTTCCCTAAGGGTGCACGCAAAATTCTTAACAATGGTGCTCCTGTGAAGGGGAATTAAGAGTAGGTAGGAGCTGTGAGGGAGACTTTTCACTGCAAACATTTTGCACTGATTGAATATTTTTTGCCCTGTGCATGCATTATTTTTCCAATATATTAAATAAATATGTATTAAAAAATTTATCCTGCCTGAATTGTGAGTGATGGATTGAGGAGAGGAGACACTCGGGATAGTGTGAGCCATCCCCCACCTCCATTTTCCTGATTAATGGCCATACCATCCATCCCGTTATTCAGTCTCAGACCTTGAAGGCCTCTTCAGCTCCTCCCAAGTGTAATCACTTATCAAGTCCTGCCTGTTCTACCCCAGAAATCTCTCTCCCCTCAGCCCCAGAATAGACAGAGAGATCGATGGGACAGAACTGCAAGCCCAGAGACAGACTGGAGTATATATAAATATTTAGTATGTGATAAGAGTGACATTTCAAATCCTTGTGGAAAGGATGGGTTATTCAATAAATGATGCTGGGGAAAAATTAACTCTGATCTTTAGCTCTGTGATAAACTTAAATAAATTTCTGGTGAATTAAAGATATGTGTATAAAAGTAAAGTTACAAAGGCACTAGAAGAAAATGTAGGTCAGCCTTTTATAAAAGACTCAGGACCAGAGAGAGCCCTTCTAAGGAAGATATTGAAAGAAGGTGGTATGGAACAAATTTGATAAGTCAGACTATGTAATATTACTGCTGTTAGATGCTAACAATATACTAAAAAAAAAAAAAATCAGAAGCAAAAGCAAAAGTGGGAAAATACTTCCCAAACTATAGCATATGAAATGTTAATAAGCTTAATTTATGAAGAAAGATTCAAACAAAACAATGAGAAAACGATAAACACCCTAATAGGCAAACGTGATAAGTAACTGATGGAAGAGAAAAACCAAACGGTCCGTAAACATATGAAAGAATGTTTGATGTTATTGTTTAAAAACACAATGCACATTAAAACAGCTATAAAACGCCACATTTCACCAAATATTTTTAATTAAAAGAGAATTCCTTATAGTGGTCAAGGTTCTGATAAACAGCCTTGCATATGGCGGGGGGCAGCATAGATCGGATATAAGTCCATGGTACAATCCACAAGTTAGATCAAAATTCTCAAAATTGGACATATTATTGACTTGCTGACTTCACTAGAAGTGGCTTTATGTATCTATGTATCCTGAAGAAATAATTAGGAACATGACAATGATATTGATCACAGTGTGTAGATAACTTCAGGAATTTAGAAAACAAAACCCCCAAGTTCCCTTCACCCTGAAATTCTTAAGGAACGATGACTAAATAAATCAGCACATGTCTAAACAAGGTAATATTATGTGGCCAGTAAGAGTATCTCGGTTTAACATTATATCCGTACCGGAAAAGCTATGTGTAATGTAGCAAAGTTAAACAGTTGTCCTTAAAAGAGAGTGTGTCCAGTGTAATCCCTGTTATTTGTACCTGAACATCACGCAGAGATGAAGAGCTGTAGATGAAAGCCTAACATAACACTTTCAACAGTACCTGCTTCTGGGTAGAAAAATTATGGATGATTCTGATTTTCTTAAAAATCACTTTATTTAAAAATTTTAAAAATAAATATCAGTTATGGAAAAACAGTAAAAGGGGTTTAAAATGTGCCTGCTCTTTGTCCCAGAAAGTATAGGAATTCATTCTAAAGACATAATTGGGGATGTGAGAATAGACAGTGGGACAAAGGTATTCGCCAGAACATTACAAATAATGATGAAAATTGGGAACAACCTGAATGTCCGAGACCAGGGCTTATTTAAGTCAATGCTGGGTGCGTGCAGTGGAAAGCCATGAATGACAAAATCCAGTTACAGAAGAGCACTTGTTAAAATGGAAAAATCACTTACAAAAATAAGTGGAAGCAAAGTAGGTCATAAGGCTATCCATCCAAGGACATACTTCCATTGGAGAGAAGCAGAGTATATTAGGAAATTGTACACTCAAATAGTAGAAATGAGTAAAATAGAGTGGTTAAGTTTCAGGTAAGGTCTTCGTCTGACATTCTTAATGGCTTTAAGTGTTTTGTATCCCACATGTATTACTGATTTTACTTTTTAAATTCAGGGAACTATTAAAACATCATAAATAACTGAAAATTCAAATGAGAAAACTAGGACAGTATTACAACACATGCGATTTCCAAAGTGTTTTAATGTACGTAACCTACAAAGAGCTCTTACAAGTCAAGGGGGAACATATGAACATCTCGATAAAAAGATTTGCATGGGAAATATGAAGACAATATAAAAAGAGAAATATAATCATTCTGTTAGCCTCTGAAAAAAGATTGCCTATCACTGATAATAAAGGGAATAGAATTCAAAGAGAGATGGGAATTCCTGCTCTTCATACTGGAGTTTTTTCCCTCAAACACTGATAATACCTGGTGTTGCTATTGGCTGGGGCAGCTCCCTCTCCCACATTTGGATGCTGGCCTTGTACAGCACTCGCAGCCCTGGAGAGCAGGAGGGCAGATACATCAAGAAACTTGAAAATGTTCATTCTTTGTAACCCAGGAATTCAATTCCTAGGAATATAGCCCGAGGAAGCAATCACGAATGTACAAAAAATTTACGGGCAGGAATCCTCTTTGAAGCCTTCCTTACAATAATGAAAATCTGGAAACAACCCAAAATAGCCAATAATGGAGGGTTGGCTTGATTGCCAATCACAGTACAGGCCTATAATTCAATGTGTGCAAAGTGAGCTGACAGATTTCTGTAAGCTTGCTGCAAGTTCATGGGTGACAAAAGTCTGACCTGGACTGAATGAAAGGAGGCTTTTTGCTTTTACAGCTATTAGTTATCCTTGGGTGATTATTCGAGTGTTTTCACGTTCAAGTATTGCATTTGGTTCCAAGCAGCTGTTGACATTCTATTATAGGTGCTTCATAATGACCATCTTTACCTGGTCTTACCTTTCTCAAACCCAAATAACTATGGTTTCTGAGATATTTGGCCTCAAGTGTTCCACAGAATATTCCTATGATGCAATCCTGTGACATCACTTAAATTTATGTTCACATGGAACATGGTTGGGTGTTTTGCTTAATCAGACTTCTTTCTTATTGTTAAAACCAAAAACAGTAGAATACAAAATGAGGCACATTATGTTTTTTTAAGATATTTGATGGAATATATCAAAATTTTAACATTACTTATCTCTAGATGGTGAAATTAGGAGCAATTTTAATTTTCTACACATTTTTATGGTCTCTAAAATCTCTATAATGAATATATATCATCTCTAACAAATAAGTGCATTTTAAAAACTTAAACTAAATCTAGATGGCTTTCCATTACCTAGAAACTGAAGTACAAACTCCTTATAATAAAATGACAAAGACACAGAGCCAGGATTCAGACGTAGTTCTTCTGAATCTGACTCCTGTGTTTTTCCTGCCTAATGTGCTATATCTACCAGTTTTTTTGAAAGAAGGTCCAGTAGAAATTTAACAGATGCTACATGCAAAACAGATTTCTGCAGAAAATACATATTGAAAAATGCAATATACAGGACATTACTAAAGAACGTCTTGGACCTTTGATATTCTAAGATGTAATACGTTTCCACAAGAGGGTTTCATATGCTGAGTTCCTCCCATATATTTGGCCAAACTTCTTTTCTATTTTATGTTATTTGTATTTTAGCTTTGTGTTATCATGTGGAAAATCTTCTAGAACATCTTGAGAATGTGCTTCCCATAAAACACTTTGGAAATGTTAATCTAAAGGAAAACTTTATCCTTTGACTCAGGAAAAATATACCAGACCCATCTCCAGAGTGGTGAGTTTCCTGTGGGAATGCTGACCTTTCTTCATTATCAGCTGTTCCCTTTTAAGAATGATCTTCAGAGCATGTGAAAGGTTTGCTTCTGGGATGGAGATTTTCCTCCCTTTAGGGCAGCCATTGTGACCTGATGTGATCCCGCAGAGGGGACCGATGGCCTGTCGCGTGGAGACGAGAAACCCAAGCTCCCAGACTTGATGCTCTGGGTCCTCTTTTAGGTATTCAGGGACCTCAGAACTTCTCATTCTCTGTGAAGGGACTTGGCAGATGTCTCGGAGATGGGGAGTTTTGTGGAATGAGCCCTAGCTGGGGAAACAGCCCCCAAACTGGAAAGAACTTATTTATGTGAACATTCAGTGTAAGTTCTGCCAGGTTGTTTCTTCACTCTGTGTCTTAATCACTTTATATGTAAAAGAAAGGATTGATGATGGCACAAGAGCAACCTTGTTTCATCTTACTTGCCAACCCCCATCAATAGGTAGAGGCTTCCTAGAGTGTGGAAGGATGTGAGAAAGGATGTTGTGATTGATTACTAATGTCTGTCCTGGACACAGACAGGAAGAGTGGCATCACTTCCACCCTTTCTTTGCCATCTCAGGGTTTAGAAATGTCTAAGGACTCTAGAAGACCCAGGTTGCTTTAGAACGGACGCAGCTCCCAAATCTAGCTCCTGTTTCATAAACACTGGTAGTCTTTTTGCCTCATTTCCTCCTTTTTTGATTTCCTTTCATCCATGGCGATTCCAGACTCTTGGCTTTTGGTCTCTACAATAGCAAAGTAATGGTTTTCTACGGCAATCTTCCTATACTCCCTTTCTTTCACTCCCTTGCAAAAAATGAATCTGTTTTTACTAAAAGAGAAAAAAGAAAAAAATACATATGTAAAAATCACACATCCTCACCATGTGCAAAAATCATGTGTTTGGCAGCAAGAACATCATTCTGAGGCCAAATGGCATTTTTCTTTTCTTGCAAAACGAGCAAAAAAAAAAAAAAAAAGAAAAAGAAAACCAACTTACTTTCCCAGCATCTGGCATTGACGTACTAGCCCTTGTCCATTGCTGCCACTAAGGGGCCCCTTGTCCTGGAAACCCATGATGTTGAGAGACCAAGAATTCCTGGGGAATCTGGTTGCAACTGCCTCTCCTGCTTTGCGTAGGAACGGAAACACCCAATACCAGGGTTGGCAAAATAATCGTCATGGGCATGAGAGGGAGAGTGAGATGGAGAACAGAGAGATCAGAGTGTCTGTAACAGCTCCATCACTTACCAGTCATGTGATCTTGGGCAGCATTCTTAACTTCTCTGAGCCTCAGATGGCTAAAAAAAGAAAGGAAAAAAAGTACCATAGTCCCCATATCCCTGGATTCAGCTGGTCACTCTCTGTGAAGATATCCTGGGGAGCTGATATTTTGACAGGGAGGGGCAGGCTGAGAGGAGGTGGTAGGGAGAGACGGACACTGACTAGTCAATTACCTATTAATATCAAATGGTGCTGAATACTCCAGAGAAACTCCATCTGGGCAGGGAAGACGAAGTTTCAGAGTTGGGATGCCATTTCAGGTATGACATCCAGAGAAGGAGTCACTGGGATCCATCTGGGTAGAGCAGGCGTTGGTGAGGTGGCACGCATCTACTTGGCATCTTCCCGGAGGATGAGGGCTCCAGGCAAAGGGAACAGCAATGCGAAAAGTCCTCAGGCAGAAATACAGCCAGTGGGTCGGCAATAGCAAGGAGCCCGCTGTGGCTGAGACGGAGTGAGTGAGGCAGGGAGGGGCAGAGAGGAGAAGAGGCAGGTGTGAGATGGTGCGGCAGGCCAGGCGAAGCTTTGTTAGGGTTTTGGCTTTTGCTTTGAACAGCACGAGAAGATATAGAAGCCTATTACGCCAAAGAGAGACATGATCTCATGTACATTTTAACAGGGCCCTTTGACACTGTGTTGGGGAAAGGCAGGCAGGTATGGGAGACCAGGGTGGGAGTGGGGAGACGCCTTAGGAGGCTGTTGCCCTGGGTGGCTTGGACTGGAAAGAACGGAGGAGGGAGTGGGAAGCGGGGTGCACTGTGTACATCTCACAAGCCTAGCTGACCAGATTGTTGTGGCACCTTGTGGAACAATGTGAATGAAAAAACCCCAGCCCAGGGCCTAGAATGCAGTAGGTGCTCAGTTAAGGTTACATGACTATTCCTAGTCCTTTTTTTTTTTTTTTTAAGACAAACTCATCTCCTTTTTTTTTAAAAAAAGATTTTATTTATTTATTTGACAGAAAGAGAGATCACAAGTAGGCAGGGAAGCAGGCAGAGAGAGAGGAGGAAGCAGGCTCCCTGCTGAGCAGAGAGCACGATGCAGGCCTCCATCCCAGGTCCCTGAGATCATGACCTGAGCTGAAGACAGAGGCTTTAACCCACTGAGCCACCCGGAAGCCCTATTCCTAGTCCTTCGAACAGTTGTGCTCGCCCTCAGGAGGAGGAAGAATGAGGGCTTAGGTGGCTCCCCTGAGAACATAGTCATTCATCCAAGCTTTTACCCGATGTCATTCCCGTGCCACACATGTGGGACCAGAAAGGAGATGGCACTGTGTAGGAGCTGGTGCTTTGGGAAAGCGGGACAGAGAGAGAGGTAAAGGGAACAGCCTCTCAGGGAGCTTTGTTTCCCAAATAGAGTCTTGCCAAGGATCACCTCGGAGGAATCAAGCTGGTGAGAGAATTCTAGAGTTTGCATTAGAGTGGCTTTAGGGAGAACATCTGAGTTGGAAATAAAACTGGGTTCTCCAGAAGAGAGTAGAGGACGAGCTGTTGGACCCATCCCGATGACAGGCTATGCATGGCACCATGGGCACTAAATGGCCTGGCACTGTGTCCCCCTCGGCCCCCCTAGTCTGTGGCCCCGGGGCCCCCGCAGTTGAACATGGCAGGTGCTAAAGACGGTCCTGAGGAGGAGCATGGGACCGAGGACATGAGGAGGCTCTGGCCCAGCGTTGGCAGCGCCAGGGGGACAGATGTGCCGCTGAGCCCTGTCATGAGGGTGCCTGAACATTGCTGCAGGAAGCGTGTTAGCGGGTCTGAGTGGTGGGAGAGGGCGGAGCAAAAGCCACATTCCCTGGGGCCAGCAAGGTGACATGGGCTGGGACACAGATACTGTTTCAAGCATTTCCATAGTCATTTCAATGTCTTAGAAAAACACACAGTTTTCTTTGAAGAGAGTCCTATGAAATGTTCTTTTAAAATGCTTTTGTGTGGCTGCCTGCCTGGCCCAGTTGTTTAGCATCTGCCTTCAGCTCAGGTCATGATCACAGGGTCCTGGGATCAAGCCCCACATCGGGCTCCCTGCTTGGCGGGAAGCCTGCTTCCCCCCCACCCCCCGCTTGTGTTCCTTCTCTCATTCTGTCTCTCTCTGTCAAATAAAAATAATCTTTAAAAATAAATAAATAGACAGATAGATAGATAAATAAGCAAACAAACAAATAAATAAATAAAAATGCATGTGTGGGAGCTGAAAGCTATGTTGACTTGATGGAGACGCCCCTGTCCAGCCCAGGCGGCAGAGGCTAGGGGGAGCAAGCCAAGGGGGCCGTGCAGGATGACTGAGGATTGGGCAACCATACGCTTGTGGGCTCCAGTGTCCACGGGGTGCTAACCACAGGAAGCTATTTGTGTTGTGCTCTGCAGAAACTGTCAGGGTTGGCAAGGTCCTGGATGGCGTCTATAGTCACAGCTGAAACCTCCCTGGGCATGGGGGGTTGTACATGGCAAAGGACGTTTTTGTTTCCTCCTTTCCAGGTGCTGCTGTCTCTTGTAAAGATGGGAACTCGGGGAACAGGACTATGGAGAGAGAGTTGGGGACCTCCTGTTTCCATAGGAGGCCAGAGGCCACCCTGCAGCCTCCCACATGTCACTTGCTCTCATGGCTTCCTTTCTCACCAGACCTGGGGACAGGTGGCCTGGCAGGAAATGCTGGCTTGGCTCTCCCTCCCCCCGCCCCCACCCTGGCCACCCATCTCCACAGGATGTCTTCCACTCTAGACAGTTTGTATAAGACCTTTAGAAAGCAGAGCCAAACAGGGGGCCCGTTCCCCACTCCCGGGGCATTCTTGCAAGAATAAGAACTCATTGGGGCAGGACGATATGGGGAGGGAGAAAGAGAGGAGACACAGACTCTAGAGTTAGAATGAGTGTGTTGGAAGCCTCTCTGTAACATTTTAAAACTGTGTGTCCTTTTGCTGTAATTTTGAGCTTCCATTTCTTTCTCTGTAAAATGGGCCTGACGATGTTTGCCTCCCAGGGCTTGTAGTGAAGGATAAAAATGGTCAGCTGTGAAAACCCAGCACCAGAGTCTGGGGTGATCAATGTAATCCCAGCCTCCGGTGTCGGATGCCCTTCTTCATCATATGAGGCTGGGGCACCAGGCTGGGCGGAACCAGGCTCTAACCAATGCTACCTGCTGCTGGATCGTCAGTCTTCCTCCCCAGAACACACTATTCGCACCATTGTCTGGGAGCACCTCCGCACATCTCCCATGAGCTCTGTGACATCAGCCTGGTCCCTTTCCCTCTCTGGGCCTTAATGTTCTCCCTGAGTGGGGGATGGGTGCTCTCTCGGGCTTCCCAGTTTGGACATTCCATGGTGCCCAGGTGCAAAGGATGGTTCTGGCCCTTTCTCAAGCCCTTCTTGGCCCAGGTGACCCACCAGGTGAATAATATTCTGGCAACCAGGTAACCTAGGTCAGTAGGTCAGAAGTTAATCATTTCCTCGAAACACAAGGAAACACTGCATTTCCACATTCACCAGTTGCCTACACGGAGACAATAAAATCACACATGCAAGGCAAAGCTCGGGGGCACCTTTCTTCATCTGGGTTGACCCCAATTACCCAGGTGACCTTCGGCAGTGGCTTTGTCCACCGTGGCCTCAGCCCGCTCATCTGTAAAACGAGAGTTTGGGATTTAAGGGTAGTTATACAGAGGACATTGTTCATTGACGGATTCAGAGGCTAGAAAAGTAGTCTGGGACCAGGCTCCCTAATGGCCCCACTTCTTCCTCTTGGGCAACCTTACTCACTTTCCCCAGAACGCACACCAGTGGGCTTTTTGGCCCCTTTGCTTCGCAGGAACTGCTTGCTCTTGCCTGAAGCTTGGATCCTTGAAACCCAGCTGATCCCGAATTCCCTCCAAGCCCACATCCCTCCGCTCTAATAGGGCATCCCACATGCCATCTCTCACTCACCTGGCCCCTCTGTCCTCTCCGTTTGAGTGATAGTGAAAGTCTACCCAGTGCCTCACCCAGGCCATGGCGGGACACAGAGCCGGGCTGGGGCCGCCAGTCCCATTGTGCCCTTCCTCAGGGCAGAGCCACGTCACTCCCTGCCACCCCCTCACCCAAGACGTAAGCCTGGCACCAGGTGTGGACTGAGCAGGGGCACACAGGCTGCTTGCCAGGCTTCGTGCTGCCATCTACATGCAGAGCCGGTTGTCCTGGAAAGACATCCGTCTAGTGGGCTCTTGAACACATGGGAACCCGACTCTAGAAATAACCAGATCCACCAAGTGTGAGAGAATGTGATTAAACCTCAGTCCTCGCATCAAGATACAGTCATAACCAAGAACAGAACCCCTCTTATGGAGAAGCAGTGGCTAGCCCTGGCTCTGCCCTGGACCCCTGGCGAGCCGCCCACCTGCTAGGATTTCCCTGGCCTCACTCTTTGGGGCGGAAGGCAAGGGTGCCATCCCTCAGACTGTGTCCACCTGTCACCAGCCAGCCCCGTAGGCCCCTGTGTCCTCCCCAGCCACCACCACGCCAGCTCGGGATAGAGGCTGCTGGCGCTCCTCCGTGCTTTCCCGGCTGGCCCCAAATGCCCGCCTCGGCTTCGCGGAGGCTTGCTCTGGTGCAGGGCCCAAGAGACCTCCGTGTCCCCACCCAGTTCTCTCCACGGGCCCAGTGGCTCCCGCTTCCGGAAAATGAATCAGGCGTTCACTCCCACTGGTAGGTCCCCACGTGACCCTGTCCCCGGGGTGAGGAGCAGAGGGGGATTAAAAAAGCCAACTGTTATAAAGCAAGGCAGAAAGGCTTCTGCATGAGTGTCGGCTAAACACACGCTTTCTCTCTCTGCACGCTGGGCTGGGCGAAGGGGAGGTGGGTGGGGTGCTGGCTACAACGTGCCCCTGCAGCCACCTAGGGCCTGGCCACTGTCTGTCCCTGGCGCTGCCTCTCTCAGAGAACCCCGGGGCCAAGATTTATTGGCTGCTGGGGCCCTGCTGCGTGTGTGGCTTCGCTGTTTACAGGCCTGGGGAAGGCTGAGGTCTCCCTTCCCAGGCTGTGCCGTGCTGGAGAGCAGGAGTTTGGGCGAAGAATGGCTGCTATTCACGGCGGAGTCTGCGACAGGACTTGGTGTGCAGCCCAGAGCAGCCCAGCAGCCTTGCACTTGTAACAGCCAGGCCCACACAGAAATCCCACCCCGCCGGCTTCGGACAAGCCTTTGTGCCTTCAGGGGTACCGGGCACCCTTGCCAGGAGCCGGCAGGCAGACCAGAGCCGGTGACTGCGTGTTGACCTCGGGTGTGCAGGTCGCGGGGACAGCTGAGAGCAGAGACAGCGGGGGGGCCCCCTGGGCACTGAGACCAGGGTGAGAGTCCTGAGCCAAAGTGGGCCAAGGAGTTCATAATGCAGATGAGTGAAGGGGGACAGGGACCCTGCATGCTGGGGAGGCCTGCTGGCACACAACATGTCCTTGGTCCAAGCACTTTAACAACTGCTCTTCATTTGTTCATCTGCAGGGTGGGAAGAACGACATTCACCCCATAAGGTTCCTGGGCATTTACCTACATAACAGAGGAAAAGGCCGGGCAGAGTGGGTTGTCCATAGCGACTAGAGTGTTTCCCCTACCTCTCCTGCTGCTTTTCCCGAAGGCACAGTAACACGGCCCTCTAGCCTCGTGGTCCTGTGGGCTGAGCACAGTGAAGGCCTCCTTTTTCATTGCAGCCTTGCTCCTGTCGCCGTGCGTGTCACTCAGGGTCGGGGGCCCACCCGGCCCACCTGCCCTACGGGCCGCCTCGCCTTCCTGGTCCTACCCCCGCTCACCTGGAGGAGAAAGCCGATGTTCGCTCAACACTTGCTATGAATCAGGAGCCAAGCCGAGCATGTGACCTGCCTCATCACTTTTTAATTTATTATTCGAAACCTTTGATTGTGGAAATGTTCGAAGGTAATCAAAACCAGACAGGGTGGTGATGAAGCCTGGGCCCTCCCCCAGCTTCCGCAGTGACTGAGCATCTATCCCTGCTGACTTTCTTTCTTCCCTCCTCCTCTGTCTTCTCTGTGTCCTTCCCTCCCTCGCTGCTGGACTATCTAAAGCAAATCCTAGATCCTGTGTCATTTCACCTGTAAACACCTCAGTGTGTGTTGCTATTGGATACAAAATTATATAAAAAAAAGGAAGACCTATTATCATATCTAAAAAAGTGAACAATATTTCTTAGTATCATCTAATATTCAGTCTGTGCATGGTCTCACTTAATCCTCAAAATAACCATTTGGAATAAAAAATATGATTGCTCCCACCTTTTGGATGAATAAGAGAGTGAATGGACATTAAGTGCCTTGTATGCAGGCCCCCAGCTCAGCCCCACCTCCTGGAGCCAGTCAGCGAGTGGGTGCTGGATGCCGGCAAAGCCCAGAGCCTGCCCTAATGTCCTTACCATCATGCTCAAGCCTCCGAGTCCCATGTCACAGGGCAAGCCCCTGCCCACACGGGTCAGCCCCTGTCCAAGCCCATTTTACTCCTGGCATTGCCGTGACCTCAACTCTCTCACACATAAAAGGGCAGCCATGCAGGACCTACTCCAAGGCTTGTTCATTTCTTTATGCCTTTGACAAATATTTATTCCAGTGCTGTTTGGTGGGGCTTGGGATCCAGCAAGGCACCCCTGAGAGTCTTGGCCACACAGAGGTAACAGTCTATATACTCTTGCTACTCAAAGTACGGTCGAGGGACTAGCCACTTTGGCATCCCCGGGAAGCCAAATAGAAACAAGGACATTCAGCCCTGTCCCGGCGCTGCTGAACTGGGATCTGTATTTTAACAAGGTCCATGAGGTTCATTCCCATGCATGCGGAAGCTTGACAAGGCCTTACTTTGGGCCACCGTTCTTGCTCCTGGCCACACATGAGAATCCTCTGGAGAGCTTTAAAAAATACCAGGCCTGGGACCCGCCCACAACCATTAAATCAGAACCACTGGTGATGTTTACAAGTTCTCTGTGCAGATGGGATTGAGCGCACCAGCCCACATGGATTGTTTGGAAAATAAATGACCTCATTGTCTAGCAGAGTACCTAGGACACAGTAGGTGCTAAATTAATGCTCTATTTCTCCCTTTGCCATCTTAACATTGCCCCTAGGATTCCCCCGCCCACCCACCCCCAACATACACACACACACCCAACCTCTTTGGGTGGCTTATCACCTTTCCTGGTCCAAAGTCATTCTTTGGTTTCGTAAGTTTCCGACCTAGGTGTTGCTCTTAGCTTGAGAACCCCAGAACTGTAAGTCTGGGGTCTTCTCACGGGAATCAGGCTGCAGGAAAGACATGAGCTGCTCCCCCTCGTGACCTGTGTTGCTGAGCTGGGCCAAGGGCTACAAACAAAAGTAAATAAATAACTAAAGGCTTGGACACATGTGCGAAGAGCTTTCTTTCACCATAGCAGAGGCCCAGCATAGACGTGACCTCATCTCACTCCCCCTCCCAGGTGACGCAGCTTAGGGCAGGTGCCACCAGCCGCTGGGGCTCACTAGGCAGAAGCAGTGGTTGAGTCCCTGGGCATGCAAGAGAGGGCTCTGACCCTGGACACCTCACTGGGTGGCGTGAGGGAGAGGGATGTTTTCCTGGGGTGGTGGGGGTGGGCCCGTGTGAGGTTCCTGCACTCCTCCCCTGGGGCAGGCCTTCGGAATGCTGCTCAGGGGGCTGTGTACATGCCTGTGAATGAGCCACAGCCCAGGGGGGAGACTGGAGTGGGGTCAGCAGCCCTTCTCTAAGCTGCAGGGTTCAGGTGCGGCAGAGAGGAGGAGGGCAGAGGAAGGTGGGGTAAGGGCTGGGAGGTGTCTTTCTGGGAAGTCAGCACTTTAGGCCTAATCTCCATTGTCCAGTGCATTGATTTCCTGGAAGCACAAGTCCCCACATCACATATGGGGAGACTGAGGCTTAGAAACAGGGAGGTACTTCCCAGGGTCATAGAGGCCGGTCTGGAGACACCAAGGCCTGTGTTCTCTCTGAGTTGTGAGTGGACAAGCTCAGAGACTCAGGGCCCAAATGCCACATCGGGCATGTCTGGGTATGCCGTGGGATAGTGCCCTGATCCTAGGCCTGGGAGAAATGAGGCCTGCAGACAAAGTATGGAAAGGGAACTTAGGCAAAACTGACTCTGGTCCTCCATCCAGGGCTTGTCGGGGACTTTGGGCAAGTTGATTCACCTCCTCTGCTTTTCTGATTTTCTCTGATTTTCTCTGATTTTCTCCCCTGTCACACCAAGTCCTACCTCTGACCTCACAGTGTGGCTTTGAGGAGTCATCGAATAACAAAGTGGATCGTGAAGAGCTGCCAGGGGGCTGCGTAGGCCAGTGGCCTCCCTTAGAGGGATGGTAAGCAACAGGCACATGAGCCATCCTTCCCCACCTCTGAGCCCACAACAGACATCACCAGTCGATCACAGCACTTCTGGTCCCTGAACCTGAACCCATCTCAGAGCTCCTCTCGGGCCACAGTACTCCAGGCAGTCGCTCCCAGTCTTGTAGAGCTTGCAACTGAGATGAAATCTACCTTCCATCCCTACATCGTCCGCTGAGAAGCTGCTGCTCCAGAGTCAGGTATCTCCAGGAAAAGCCAGAGCTTGGGTAAAAATGGTAGCAGGAAATTAGGCGGTGGGGGCGGGGGGAGACCCACTCTTAGTGCCAAATGGACCATGGACACTGTCTGCAGCAGGCAAGAGCCCAGGGCAGCTAGCCAGGCGTGCAAAGCAGTGCTCACAGGAACAGGCACCAGGACAGGGGCCCCCTTGGCTGAGCCATGGCCCTGGATCAGGGACTCACCCCTGCATCTCATCCTATGGGCATGAAGCCTCTGGAGGCAGGGGTGGTCTGTCACTGTGATCTCCAGCGTATAGAGAAGACTGGTGGAGGCTGAAGTCAAGAGCCTAGGGAGCTGATATGGACACCCAAGTTGGCCAGATGAGAAAGCCCATGTTCTCCATGCTACCATTCAGAAAGTAGGGCCTGTTTCCTTGGGCCACTCTCCCGAGTAGCTGGGTCCCTGCCACAGTGTGAGGCGAGCAGACCGGGGAGGTTTATTGGCACTGGTTTCCCTGCTTCTCCAATCCCTGAGGCATTTGAGTTTGTGACCCTCCGAACAGGGGAGAGAACCCTAGGCAAGAGTCTCTCTCAGCCACTCTCTTTTATGGTATATTCCCCAAGCAACTCTCTGCCCCTTTCTGGGGCTCAGTTTACCCACTGTGACTAGAGCCTTGTGACTCACTGGAGCCCCTGGGGAGCCTGTTAGAAGGACGGAATCCCGGGCTGCTGGATTAGCATCAGCATTTTCCCAGGACCCAGGTCATCCACATGCTCATGGAGGTAGCAGAACCTTCTGGCTCCCGAGTCCTGGAGTCTCTTGCACACCCAATAACTGAGCAGCCTTCAGATCACAGAGTCAGCCCCCGAGGCCGGGTCAAAGCCCACGCTTGCAGCTGAGGCCAAGAAGGCTGAGCTGGGAATGCCAGGCGAGCCCTCATCAGGGATGGGAGGCAGGGCTCCCACAGGACTGGCTATGTGCAAGCCCGCAGTGCCCGGGAGAACCCAGCCAGCCAGGCCGGCACACAGAGCTCCCAGTCTGGGGCGGGAGGCCTGGCATATCAACACAGAAGCCACTCAGGACAGCCACCTAGGTGTGGGGAGGATGGGGACACACACAGCTGGAGGCGGGAAGAGGGTGTGCTTAGGGTGGGCCTAGGGCTAGAGGCAAAGCCTCTCTCTCCACTGCTGCGCCGGGACCCCAAGACCCAGTAGGGGATATCTCAGGCCCCATCACAGAGCAGCGGGGGCCACAATTAAATTTAAGTGCTCATCCATTTTCCCCACAAGCACTAGCATTTTCCATCCCTTTTATGGATTTCTGAGGAATGATCAAATGCAGCTGTTTTGGCTCCTGAACCAACAAAGTAATGAAAGGTGGCCCGAGTCCCCTCCAGGGAAACCAGCAGCGTATTTCTTTCCTTTGACTCTAAGACTCGTATCCACGCCTCCTGAGAAACTTGAGCTTCTAAACCTGCCCCTCCATCGCCCTGGCCCTCACCTCAAGCCACTTTCTAGTGACTTCTCTGCAGACGCTCAAAAGCCTTCTGGTGATGTGATGTCAGTCAATTTTTGTGCTTGACGCTCCTCCTCTGAAAAAACATGGGTTTCCAAACCCCTGTGTGGCGCCGGGCCCTCAGCCAAGTTCCGTGAGACACAGCAGCCCGTGGCCTCCCCGAAGGCCTCGAAGGCCTGGCACAGAGCCGGTGCCCAGCCATGCCACTGGCCTGCCTGTCAGATGTCCTGGCCGATCAAGAACCCATGTAAAGCCAGCTGCCGGCTGTTCTAGCTGGATCCCAGACGTTGCTACTTCTGTAATCGTGACAACAGCCCTGACCTTCCGGGCGCGGGTCCCTCAGATCCACAGACTCATTTAAGCCTCAGTGACCTTGAGACGGGTGGGGCCAGCTTTCGGAATCCACTGCCGGGAGGGCTGGACGGCGCCCTCAGGGCCGCTGTGTGGGAATGATGCCAGTGGAAGGCTCGAGGAGACATATTATCCTTCCTTCCGTGTTTCCTGACAGCCCTGCCTCACCATCCCCCACCCTGGCCCCTCGCAAGCCAGCAGTCACGGGGTGGGTGTGTGGCCTGTCTCTGCAGGTGCTCCTCTGTGGCGACAGGAGCCAGGTGTGCTAGGCGACCTCTAACCCCGACAATCCTGGGGCCTCTGTGATTTGTCATCAGCCACTGCTTGGGTCAACGAGGTGTTTTTGAGTTTCCAGCCCTGTAACTGCACCGAGGAGGTAGAATTACATCCCCTTCCCAGATACTCCCAAGTCCTAGCACCCAGCCCCTGGGAATGTGAACTATTCCCTCATCTGGGAAAAGAGCCTTGTAGATGTGATTAAGGGAAGGATCAGGATGAGAGATCATTCTATATTTAGGGTGGGCCTTACAAGGAGGCAGAGATCCAAGATGCACATACACAGGGGAAAGTCACATGAAGGCAGAGGCAGGGACTGGAGGGATGTGTCTACAAGCCAAGGAATGCTGAGTCCTGCCAGTGACCTCCGAGGCTGAAGGAGGCAAGAGAGGACCCTCCCTGGGGCCTCTGGGAGGAGCGCGGCACTGCCAACCCCATGATGCCAGACTTCTGGCCGTCGGAACTTTTCTAAGTCACTCAGTTTGTGGCATTTGTTACAACAGCCCTAGAAAACTAATATACCACATAAAGAATAGAACATTTAATATAGACTATCGCTGGGTTTGAGATGTTTCTAGAGCAGATGAAGTTTCCCTGTCTCTGGCGAGGCAGGGGGGCCCTACGGGGATCCTGGCTGTATGATGGAGGCCCCGGGGCCGAGAGGCCGGCAGGGGGTTGTCAGCGTTGTGGTGGGAGGTGGCCTGGGCTTGGCGCCGAGAGGTGCTGAGAGAGCCGTCTGGGCCCGTGCCTGGGTGTTACCGTGCTGTCTGTGGGGGGCGGGGCCACCCTGAAGGAGCCCCTAGAGAGAGAGGCTGTAGGGAATCATGGGGAATCAAGCCCCAGCTTCCTGACTGACCTTAGGAGGCCTTGGGGGCCATCTGCCTGACCGGGACAGGGACTGTGGAGATTGCTGTGTCCTAGGCAGAGGTGGGAAACAGCCGAATATACTGTGTCTCTTCCACTCACAAGGAGGAGGACAACTCCAGCCTCGGGGGTGAGTCACTGAGACAGGTTGGAGCGAAAGCTGGGGGCTCAGGGTAAGGAGCTTTCTCCCTGGGCTGGGGTGTCCAGGGACTCTTGCTGGCAGAAGTGGTACATTTGTCTCCACGAGGTCCGTAAGGAGGAGTCCTTCGAGTCAAGAAGCCGTGAGATGCTCCAGGCAGTGTGACCTGGCAATGGATATGGCCACAGGAGACTGGAGGGTGGGGGACAAAGCAGTGCGCTGGGGGAGGACAGGGCATGGTGGGAGGAGGGGTTGGGCTCAGCTGAAGATGTCTGTGACCAAACAGGTGGAAGGGAGAGGTCAGGAGCGTGGGCCATGGCTCAGGCTACGGAGCCTGAGAACCCACGGGCAGACTGAGGGAGTCTGTTGTCTATGGTGAGCTGAAGGCAGGGCTGGACCATTCCCTGGCCGGGCAGAGAGACAGATCACCACACACGCACACACACGCACACACATACGCATGCACGCACACACACACGCATGCATGCTCTCTCTCCCACCCCTTCCTCCTTTCTCTGGAGGCTCTCCCTACTGACAGGGAGGGTGAGGCCCGGCCCTTGCCCTAGGGTGGACAGGAAGGGACAAGGGTTGAAATCCCACATCCCTAGAGAATCACACCTCTCTACAAAGGCAAAGGGCAGAGATGGATAGGTTCGTCAGCAGGCTCGAGGTGACAGACGCCTGAGAGATTGACCCACTCACACACCAAGAAACGGAAAGACACACAGACTCCAGTCCCACAATGATGTGGACTGGGCGGAGAAAGATACTCAGGCACATGCACACGCGCACACACAGACAACAGGCAAACGCTCCACACAGCCACACACTGGCACACGCACAGACAGACACACGTGTTGCTCGCCACAGAATGAGATACACATCCTGGGAGACACGCAGACACACGCTGGCACGCGCACAGACACACGCGTGCTCACCACAGAATGAGATACACACCTGGGGAGACACACAGCCACACACTGGCACACGCACAGACAGACACACGCATGCTCGCCACAGAATGAGATACACACCCGGGGAGACACGCAGACACACGCTGGCACATGCACAGACACACATGTGCTCTCCACAGAATGAGATACACATCCTGGGAGACACGCAGACACACGCTGGCACGCGCACAGACACACGTGTGCTCTCCACAGAATGAGATACACACCCGGGGAGACACGCAGACACACACAGAGACACATAGATGCCAGATCGACACAGGCAGAGCCATGGAGACAAAGAGGCTTTGAGCAAGGCCAGTCCGCCTCCAGAACCCAGACATCCCAGCTTTGCAGTCCCCCTAGGAACCCTGTGAACCGCCAGGAGAAATTCCTGGGATATTAGCTAAATTTCAGACACAAACATTCCGGTCTCCCTCTCCAGATGTAATGCTCCTGAAAGCCCGCACAGCCCTCCCTCAGCTCGCCCCTCACAGCCCCCACTCCTTGGCTCTGAGGAATGCTGCCTGTTGGCTCAAGGAAGGGGGGGCCCAGGAGAGGGGAGGGGTCCACAGCAAGCAGGGAGCACAAGGCCACATGGGTGGGGCTATCTGCACAGCAGGGGGATCCCAACAGATGAGGCGGTCAGGCAGAGCCGAGGGGCTTCCTCGGAGCAAGTTTGGCTGCTGCCCAAAACAGGGCCTGATCAGGCCTCTGGGAGGTATGGACAGGTCTCTGGACTGAAGTCAGAACCCTGACCTGGAGTTCAGCTCCACATCAGGAACATGGCTCATCATCGGAGGCCTTGTAACGGTCTGGGTCTTGCTTATCTACCTGCAGACACGTTGGATGTTCCTCAGCTCCAGTGCTACGCCAGGCCCTTCCTACCCCAGGGCCTTTGCACACACTGGGCCCTCAGTCTGGAGCTCTTCCTCTGACTCTGCCTCTATCCCAGCATATGTGCATTTCTCAGAGAGGTATCCCCCCACCACCTGCATCATCCTCATCTTCTTTCCTCTTGGAACAGCTGGTTCTCTTCCAGAGTCCTTGTGTCAGCTGGCAGCTCTTCTTTGTTCTGCACGGCTACTCTTCCAGTCCTCCCCTGGGCTAGATCAGAAGCTCCGTGAGGATGGACACTGTGTCTGTGATAGCCAGGGATTAATGCATAGCACATATTCAGCAAACACGGGCCCCGTGTCTTGGGCCATATACTCCATTTGAAAAGATTTCAGCCTCAGTTTCCATGTCTACAAAAGGGGTTGAAAGGGCATTTCTCTTACCAGGTTCTTATGAGGAGAAAACAAGATGATGAATGCAAATAGGTTTGCATGGTCTTCCTTCTTAAGCCCCCAATGAGAATTGGTGGCAACCCAGATTTAGACACAGAGAGGCTCTGTGAACGTAGGCCTGGCAGGGTTTGGTTTCCTAAGACATATGCTTTCAGAAGTGCTGTGAAGTATCCTAACTCCTTGCTGATGCCTGAAATTCCACTGTTCTTATCACAGATCTGTGTCAACTCAGAGCCCATTAGAGTCATCAGTCACTCGCCATCCAAGTAAAGAGGTGGCAAGGCAGACCTTTCCCTGAGATGCAAGCAGACTGGAAATCTGGGTGCTTTGCACCCAAATCAGCCTCACCACCCTGTGTCCACAGCTCTGTGGGACGTCCCAGGACAAGCCAGATTTCCTCCTCTCTACCTATCACAAGCCTCTCCATCTCCTTCTTCCGTCCTGGCTTCCTGCAAGGATGGTAGTCAGTGGCTGACCGTGGGCAAGTTACCTAACGTCTCCGAGCTCTAGCTGTCCCATGTCCCCCCACCACAGGGTTTTGTCGTGAAAATCAAGTGGCTTCATGTATGTGCAGGTCCCCGACAGTGCTCCTGGAATGTAGTAGTGAGTCAGTCACCGGCGGCCGCAGTGATGATAATGATGACTGTGGAGTCATAGGAGCGGCCCGGGGACGATGGCGTGGGATTCTGTGGCCCTCAGCACAGCCTGCTGGGTCTGAGATAGGGGTCTGTCTGCCTCCCACCCAGACAACGCCTGCTTTGCAAGAGGCAGCTCGTTATGCCGGAGATATATGTCTTGTCATAAAGTGTTTAATATTTTAGCTCCTAATTGTGTTACCAGAGGCAGACAGCCGTTTATCCTCATCGTGCTCCCACCGCTGTCTTTGGCAGGACCCACTGGGCCGCTCCAGGTGTTCGCTTGCCTCCTCTTCTGAGAATCTGGGACGGCTGCACGGGCACCTGCAGGCAGGCGGTTCAGGGTGGTCAGCGACGCGTGGTGCCGGCAGGGCGGGGGCCAGGCTTGGCACCGTGGCGTATTCGAAATGACCCTCACCTTCTCCTCTCCACCTGCCGCCCTCTTGTCTAAGAAGCGCCGTGCCAGCCATCAGCTCCTCTCCTTCTCACAGCAGTCCTGCAAGGTAAGGACTGTTATTACTGATTCCCACGACACAGAGCAGGAAGCTGGGGCTGGAAGAGGTTGTGAATTTCATTCATTTGTCCATTCATTCGCACTCCCCTTAGCAATCCTTTTAGGTAGGAGCAGGTAGGTAGGAAGGTACGGGGGACACTGGAATGAATAAGACACCCCCCCACCCCAGGACCGACAGCCTTGCTTAGATGGAGAGTGAGAGTAATATAACCAGCCTTTGCATGTTTCTGCCCCTCCGCACCCCCCAGTAGTGCTCACAGCCAGCAAATATTTCCCAACCTTAGCTCTTAGATGGGTTGCCCTCCGTTTAATGCCCCAGAAAATTTCTGTTCACATTCTTGTCTGAGCTACCCTGCAACCCTACTGGGCCCCAAAGGGGCCTCATGCTCATCACTTATCCCAGACACAAGTGGCAGCCTCACTCACTGCCCAGCCAGTAGCCACTCTTCCCCCTTCCACTGCCTGGATCCCCCCTCGGAGACCTGTTGCTGTTGTCGGTGTGCAGAGGCTCTGTTTGAAATCTCCTGCTCAGTGTAGACAGATCCTAGGAATCCTAATCCCCTTTGCCAGACACTTCCCCTGTGTCCCGCATAACTGAGGTGACCGGTCCGTGAGTTTTCCTTAACCCCCCTCACCCTACCCTGACCACAGGGCTGAGCTCCACCCAAATGGGCACCCACAGCATGTCATTCAGGCCCTTTCCATGCTGTTTTTACCACATTGATTTGGGACTATTTCTTTTCCTCATCTGTCTGCAGACACCCTGGGAGGCTCCCCCAAGGAGGTCCTCAGGCAAGGCCTGAGTGACAAGGACCTGCCACGGGGTCCTTATGTCATGGAATTCTCCCAGTGACCTTGGGAACCAAGACTGATGTTCACCTCCGTTTGTGGGTGAAGAGACTGAGGGCAGAGAGGGGTGGCGCTATCTCAGCGTGAGGTCTGGGCATGCTGGAGGGAAGGCCTGGGCCACAGTGTCCGTGGGTCTGCCCTGCCGGGTGCCCTGCCTGGACCACAGTGCCCGTGAGCCATCTTCCCGCCATGGCGGCACTGCCTGCCATCCCAGGGCGGTGGGTGGCCCGGCCAGGTGCTTGGCCCCGGGGCAGTGAACAGACCGTGCTTGTCCTGGCACAGCCAGCGGGGACGGGTTCAGGGACCATTCTCTGTAGGCAGCTGGGGTTGGGGCCCATCAAAAAATAAGACCCGAGCCGGGTCTGCCGGGGGATGAAGTCATGTGGAAAAACACTCAAGTCAGAACAAAACTGTCTTTCTGCAAATGACTTCATCACGTTGCCAGAAGGCTCGGATCTCTCCACCTCTCACCTCTTCCAGCCCGCCCACGGGAGCAGGGAAGACCAGTTCCTCGGGTCCTGTTACATCACTTAGCAGAAGTAAATGTTGCCGAGACCCACCCAGGAGGTGCTGGGGAGCCGATGCCTCCATCTTCCTCTGCAGCCAGGACTTCCTCCCACCCACCAGGCTGGGAAGGCTTTGTGGGAAGGCCAGAACCTTCTCTGCCTCTGCCTTCCCGGTGCCCAGCTCAGAGGCCAGCAAACACTGTGTAGGACAGAATGACATAACATAACACCCACTTGCTGAACGCATGTGCGCCCACCTTCTGCAAATGCTAACCGCGCGGCTCTTTTTCTAGCCAGGCATCGTGCTGGCACTGGGGTTATGCTTGCAGAAAGAGGAAATGAGGAGGGAAGAAAGAAAGGAGAGGAGGACAGAAGGAGTGAATTCCACACTGGGGCCATAGAGTACAAGGGAGCAGGACGGGCCCAGAGAGAGGGGTACACAAGGCTGAGTACTATTTCTCGTTCCGGCAAAGCATTTCTATTCAGCGGGGTTTTCTGGGGCCTAGCCCCCATTCCTGGGAGCCTGATGGAACCTGGGGATCTAGGGAAGACATTCTGGCACCGTGCCACCGATAGCATTGCCCTGGGGATGGACGATGTCAGTGACTCGATTTATGTGCTTTAATAGACAAGGTGATATGGGACACATGGGAAGAAGTGTGGGAGGGGCTGGCCAAGGAGGAGAGCCTTCAAGGATGAATACACCAGGTTGTCCAAGACAGGGGTGGGAGGGATCTGAGGCTACAGGGTGCTTGGGAAAAGGCTAACAGTTCTCTGTTTGGGGAGCACAGGGTGCCTAAACGTAGTGGAAATAGGGGAGTTTGTGGCACAAGCTGGGAGCCAAGGCTTTGGGGGAGTGGGTTACACCTGGTAGGGAATAGAGAGCCATTGAAGGGCTAGAAAGTAAAGGGTCCAATTTGGGTGGGCATTCTCGCAATGTGGCTCTGGGCTAGAGGCAGGAGGAGAGTGAGACAGAGAGCTATCAGGAGGCCCCCGGGGTGATTCAGGACCAAGAAGGAGACCACCTGGAGTAGAGTAGTGGGAACAGGGTTGGGAAGAAGAGGAAGGAGATAGAGTGATGCCCAGTGCTTATGGACCTTGGAGACCACCAGGATGAGGAGAAAGTGGAGGTTATTGATGTTCTGATCTCTTAGGCTATCAGTTAAATTTTTTGCTATAAATAACAGTGGCCTAATGGAGAGAAAAGACCAGGTTGTCAGTCCCAGGCTGGGATGGGGGTTCCACATTGTCAGCAATCCAGATCCTTCCATCGTGGCTCATCCATCTATAAGACCCAGCCTTGACCATGTAGCCCAGTATTGCTGCTCCCGCTCCCTCAGTCACAGCCGCTCTCCGTCCAGTGGTATGAGGGAGAGGAGGAGGTGGGTGCACCCATTCTTTCCAGAGATGGGACTTAGAAATCTGCTAATGTTCCATTGGCCAAACTTGGAGGCAAGACCCTACACAGCTGTGAGAGACCCTGGAAACTGTAGGCCGCCATGGGGCCCAGCTACAAAATGCCCCCATTGTGGAAGAAGGAGAAAATGTATCCATGGGCGACACAACTGATATATTGTGTATGTTGGTTGGCTTCTCTGAGTTTGATATTTCTCATATGCAAAATCCATTCTGTGAAGAGTGGTACTTATTCCTAACCAGATAAGTGTTAAATATGATCAGCTCTCTGCCGACAACGTGCTGCGTTTTCCTGGACAAGGTGGGCCCTCGTGTTTGGCTGCAGGTCCCCCAAACATTGAAGGAGATGCTGGAAAACATTTTTACCACAAACTCTGTGGGGCTAGCTAGTGGACTTTGCGGTCTATGAATCCCATATACTTACATGCTCAATTTAGGGCATACATTTTTCTTGGGAGAGAATCTACGGCTTTTCACAGATTTATGAGGTGGTTTGTGACCCTAAAAATTTGAGAAGCAGGCTGAAAGAATTATTCAGGGTCCTCCACACCTCTATCGTGTGGCTTCTTTGTCCCCATCTTGTAGTGGCTACTTGGAGAGGAACCCAGGGAAAAGATACAGGGAATGGAGGTACTTCAGGATGGTTGGAGAGCGAGCTCCCATCCTGACAGCACCCACACAGACATGGGTGTGGCCCCCCACCCCTGGGCCTTCCTCCGGGCCTTGCCCTGGCTGTGTGGGGATTTGGCTTGGTGTGCTCCTGGCACACGTTGCCTAATGCCTCCCACGCGGTCCCCAAAGCTCCCAGCCAGGAGCCAGTTAGGATTTCAGGGTACAAGTGAGACGCTGCGCTTGCCCTGCCAGGTGAAAAGAACAGAGCCTGCATTAACGAGAAGCTCCTCTCTCCATATCAGCTTTCCCTTCTCAGGCGATGTCTCGGCCCGGGAGCAAACCTGTCTCTCGCTCCGGAGCCAGGGATTTGATGTTGTCGTGAATGGAGGTTTTCATCCCCCACCAGGCGTCTGCCCTCCACGGCGCCTGCCGCCAGTGCCAGGCTTCGCGTGTGAGCCCTGGCTGCAGAAGCTGTGGGTGGACGGGAGAAACGGGGCTCCAAGGCTCCCCCTGCCAACACTCAGACTCGAGGGAGAGAGAAGAGGCCTCTACGTCCCCACCCCGGAGAAGGAGCTAGGAGATGGGCATGGTCCTGGCATCAGCACCATAGGTTTTGAGGTGTTGATGCTGTGGGATTTCTTGACAGCCCGCAGATGAGCTGATGAGCTAGACTCCTAAGGGCAGAACCCCATCCATGGCCAGGGCGGCACAGAGGGAAGCCACAAAGAAGGGTTTTATCAAAAGGGGATTGGGAGAAGAGAAGGCATAATGGCACCAAAGTGCTTAGAGCAGGGATGAACATCTCCGAATGTGGATAAGCTGGCGAGAAGAGGAGCAGGGGGGTAGAGGGGCCACCCCTGATGCGGCCTGGGAGATGGGGCCTGGGAGATGGCTCAGGAAGGAAGGAACGGGGGAGAAGGGCAGGCATGGGCTCCAGGGGAAGCCCCAGCTTGGGGTTCTGGCAGCTGGAAAGCGGCAGCTTCACCCTAGGAGAGCAGGACCCGCAAGAGTGGTCAGGGCTGGGTGAGGGGGTGTGCTCCTGGAAACGAGCCTCCCATCCTGACGGGCCAGCCCTGTTACGTCTGCAGGCCCTTGGGCCTCTTCCCTCCTCCCTGAGCTCTCACTCAGCACCAGCCGGGGGCTTTGTTCTCACAGCCTTTGACTGTAGGTGTGGGACCAAGGAGGGTGGCCAAAGAAAAACAAAAGGGAAAAAGGGAATGGCTCTGCTTTCAAAGACCTACACCCACAGGCCTGCGTCCTGGCTGCAATCACTGGCTGGTCGGTCCCTCCATGTGAGTTAGGGCAAATCTTACATAAACAGCACCTCACTGAGCACAGTGGGTCACCGAGCATCTGTGCGGTGGGAGGCCTGGGGATGGGTGTGGTGGAGCTAGAGACAGAAGGAGAGAACACCACCTTCTCCCTGCCCCTAGAGAGCTCCCAGTCTGGGCAGGGTGGAGGGGGGGGTGTCTGCCCCCAGTGGGGGTCAGACGTGCATCTCTGGAGATCAGCCTCACAGCATTCCTGGGAAGGAGGCAGAATGCTCACCTTGGGGGAAACAGAGGTTCAGAGACACTAAGTAACCTGCCCAGGACCACATGGCTTGGGGGTGTGTGAGTGAATTTTAATCTCCGTTCTGTTGAAATCCAAAGCCTGCCTGCAGATCCCTACTCTTCTCTGTGGGAGGAAGGACATGGGAGTGTGGCTTGAAGCCTGAGCGAGGAGCTGCTCACGGCCCTTCCCGTCGATGCTTGCCAAGGTGCACATCCCATCACCCAGTAATTCTTGGCGGGGGGAGAGGGAGGGATGAAAGGACCTTCTACTCAAAGGCCACCCATTGGACAAGGGACCGGGCTCTGTGGAGATTTGGGGGGTGAAGAGATGAGTAGGAAAGAGGGGGCAAGTGTGTTAAGACCACAGGCACCGAGTCACACACACCTCTCTCCCTTCTGAGTAGGGGAACAGACGTGAGATCCAGCCCACCTCAAAGCCTCAGCTTTCTCCTCTATAAAGTAGACAGTCGTACCTAATTTTTCATGCTGTTGTAGCAATGCCGATAGCATGTAATGTGTGAATCACACCCGGGCCCGACACAAAGGAGGAGCCCAGTGATACTTACGATGTGATTCTCATTAGCATTCTGGACCGAGGTTAACAGCCCTGAAGAGCAGCTAAGTTGAAGAACTCTACGAGAGGCATAAACCTGGTGCTCCCGGGATTCAAGGGCGGGGAGTGGGCAGGTGAGGCAGGAAAGATGCGGAAAGACTTCCCTTTGGTGTTTGTTATTGTGTTTGGTTTTAAAATCTTCTTCGAAGCCTTTAAAGGGCCAGGCAGGCAGCACCCAGGGACCCTCCGTGCCATGGGTGAATCTCTGGGCCAGGCACCTTCAGAAAGCCTCAGGCACGGCCATTCCTGCCCCCTCCGGGCAGCTTCAGCTCAGAGGACTTCTGGGATGCCATCACACTGACCGTGGCCAAGCAGTCATCTGCCCTCACGCATCCCCACCCCAGCTCCTGGCATGGGGGATGCCTCCTCCTGCACAGCCTGTGGGGCTTCTGCCCTCATCCGAGTCAGTGGGGAGGATGCAGAGAGCACCGGACAGGGGTCCAGGGGCCCGGGTTGGCACCTGCCACCTGTGGACATGGGCCTGGCTTTGCACCCTCAGGGTGTGGCAGAGCCCAATGCCCCTGGCCCTTCCGGGCTCCACCGATGCAGAGCGTGCCTGCAGAGCTGCAATACTCCTCCAGTGAGATGAGATCGGGTAAGTGCACCCCTCAGTTCGTCAGTGGGCAGCCCTGATGTGTGCCCCCCGCAGCCTCGCCGACGGTCTGCAGACACATTAGCCACAGGGACAAAACCCAGTCCCCAGGATATGCTTCATTTGCTCCCCTTGATTCAGTGCCTTGTTGCCTGTGTTCCCCACAGTGCTCCTGGACGGGGCTCACTTCCCAGGTAAATTGCTTGCAGCTGAACCCTTGTCTTGGGGACTACTTCTTGAGAGCCCAGGTACAGGACAGTGTCTGCGTCACTCCTGGGCAGAGGGAGTATGCTGTCTCCGCGACCCGACGGCACCAGCCTGGCTGGCTTTCCCTTGATTTGCCTGTCTCGCCCGCAGGCCCCTTTGCTTGCTGTCCTGGGTGACACAGTGACCTCTGTCCCCTCACATCTACCTTGACGGCCAGAGGAGGCAGCTGGGAAAAAATTAAACAGCTTTGGGCTGGCTCCGGGAGGAGCAGCAGGCAGCCCCCTCAAGCCTCCTGTGCGACCGGAACACTTTGAGGGGACAGGAAAGAAGAGGCTGACTCATCAGTTCCTAATGACACTAACAAGCGGCATCTGGGAGCCTCCTGGGGCTCCGTCGCAGGGGTGATTTACTTTCTGGGGCTCCGACATCAGAGCCTCCATCTCTGCCTCCCAGGAGTGTGTCATGCTCCGGCTTTTCACAGGAAAGCTGCCTAACGCCATGGCAAAAGCAAGGTAATAAAATATTCATCTGCTGAGGCTGGAGGATGGAAACTCTCAGGTCCTCCAGGAGAAGCGCAGTCCTAAATTAAAGACACGCACAGATCCAGACAAAAGCACATGCCCAAGCAGTATACATTCGCCATTCGCAGGCGCTGTTAGGAGCAACACAGCCTCACACACACACACACACACACACACACACACACACACACACACACAGAGCGCATGCCTAAATATACCCATGTACACGCGTGTGCACCAGTCACACAGCCATGCAGCACACAAGCCTATACGAAGGACACACATGTGACTGTGTAAACACATACGTGTGCATTGCATGTACCTATGAACCCCCACTACCTGTGCACCCTCTCACATATCTATTCCCCCACGACTGTCACGAAGAGTGGCATCTTCCTCGCTGGTGGATTAGGGGCAGAAGAGCCCATCGCCCAGCCTCCCGGACTTTTGAACAACAGTAGCCCATCTTGGCCGTCCTGAGGAAGCTTAGCTCTGTCAGGCAGAAAGCAAATGATGTGTGGGGGAAGTGCGACTCATAGGTGACTTACACAACTCCATTTATCCTATGTGCTCTGCCCAGGAGGGCGAGGATGGGGAAAGCCTGCAAACGTGAAAGCCAAAAGGGCCGCTGCTCTTCTGGAAGTTTCTGCATGAGGGTGTCTCTTGTCCAGACTAGCAGAGGCCAAGGCTCCCTAACGGGGGCTCGAGGAGTCACTACACGATCACACACATGACTGCAAGCTTGATCACAGGAACACCTTCCATCAGAAGGGTGGCCATGGGGTGTCCCCTTCCCACCAACCCCCTCCTGCTCTGCTGGTGTGCTGCATGGGGCTCCCTTACACCCAAAAAGTGAGCGGATTGGCCCCAGGTCTTGGGAGGTGGGCACCTATGTTGGCCTGTGTCTGCAAAGGTGATCTTGCCTTCAGGTTGTTCTAGAAGGTGTGATTGAGTAGCTCACAATTAAAGGACTAATGCCAGACATAAGGCTTTTGAAACCACCCCGGTTCACAGACCTTTTGAGGGAATGACAACCTCCCAGTTTCCTGGGATGCCGTGTCCTTCCACATATCCATTCAGCAAATACCACCAGACATGTACGAAGACCTAGGGCCCGGGGGGGCAGAGTTGACTGCCGTCAAGGTCTTACGGTCTGTGAGGGAGGCAGACAAGGGCCAAGGGACTATTGCAATATGCTCTTGGAGGGACTGACTCTAATTGATCCTGGAAGGGTAGAGGAAGCTGGCCAGACAAAGAAAAAGGGATGGATGTGAGCAGGTGGGAGGTGATGAGGTGGGGGGCACTGAAGGGTGGAGGGGAAGGAGAATTAAATTCCGAGCAAAAAACAGCATTCACAAAAAAAGTTTCCTACACAGGCAATGGCAGATGGGGGACTGGTGAACTACAACTCACAGAGCAAACCCACCTCATTTCCTGTTTTTGTAAATAAAGCTTTATTGGCACACAGCTATGGCCATTCACTTACATATCATCTTTGGTTACTTTTGAGTGACAGTGGCAGAGTTTTGTGTCACAGCAACGCCTTCAAACCCTAAATATTTACTATCTGACCCTTCCTAAAACAATTGCCAACTCCTGTTCTGGATCTGTTGATTAATTCTGGAAACTACTGTAGAATTCTTGAAACCAGTTGCAAATATCTAGGACCCACAACATTAGAATCCCACGTGGCGTCGCAGAACTCCTATAAGAGTGATGTTTGTCTACGATCTACAAGTTTATAGGAAGCTTGTGCATCAGTTACCCCATTTAATCCTTCAACCAGCCTGTGTGCAGTTAATGGTAATTCTAACCCAATTTTGCAGATGGCAAAACTGAGACAAAAGGAAATGAAGGGACTTGCTAAAAATCACAAGGCTGGGAGATGCCGAGTCCCAGGCAGTCTGGTTCCGACATTCCGTGCTCTTTCTAGCACATGAATGTGCAGATACCTGTCTGACACCCATTCCACCCCTGAGCTGCCCTCCCTGACAGTCCATTTCCCTCCTCTCCTTCCCCCCATCCCTGCATGCCTTTTGTGCATAGTGCCGTCGTAGTAGGAGAGAGGGTTTGGAGGAGAATCGAATTGCCTTGCTGCGCCTGTTTGCCAGTGCCCGGTGCACCCTGGGATGCTAACGAACAGTGACAGATGAGCTTCAGTTGACTGGCGCGTGTGAAGAACCAGCGGACCAGGTAATTCCAATCCACCTCCTCAGAACTCCATCCAGGAGGGGCCCTGGGGTGGCAGGGACCGCTGGGTCCCCAGGAGGGGTGGGCACCCCGAGCCACCCCTTCAGAGCACAACGATTGCAGTGCCCTTGCTCATTTGTTTTCACGGGAGCTGCTCTTAATGGAATTACATTCCCTTTATTAGATACAAGGACCTGCGACGTGGTTGTGTTGTGTCAGGCGGATTCGGAAAACCCACCCCTGCCATACGCACACACACACACATACGTGCACACACATACGCACACACGCACACACGCACACACACACATGCACATTTCCTGCAGTTCCATGCTGCTGCTGACTGGAGCCCGGCATGCTGTGGGTAACACATTTAGCTCGATAAAATATAATATATGACGGGATCATATTTAACAAGGAAAACAGGGCCCGAATGGACAGAGGAGCAGTGTGGCTGGGTTGCCATGGAAACCTCTGGTTCGGAATTTCCTGACTCCTAGGAGATTACATTTTCAACCTTAATGCTGTATTAACATAAGCTTTGGCACTTAATGTCTCTGTTTTTCACCTCCCCTCTCTCCCTTGCTCACAGGCAAAAAAAAAAAAAAAAAAAAAAAAAAAAAAAAAAAAAAAAAAAAAAAAAAAAAGAAAGAAAGAAAGAAAGAAAGAACAGGCTTCCGAGTGAGCTGGGGAGGAGGAGGGAGAGGCTTCACTTCATGAAAGCCCGGACGGGATCCAGCCCAGAGCAGCAGCCACCGCCCTCGGACCGGGCGCTCTGCAGTTTTCAGAGAGCATCACATCCATTATCTGCCGTGACCTGCAGACAGGCCCTCGAAGGCTACCCGCCAAATGCCTCTTGCATCCATCCCTTCTTCCCTGTCGCACCGCCACTGACCTTTTCGTCTCTCTCGGGGCTGTGGCAATAGCTTCTCACTGTCTCCCTGCTTCCAGCCCGTGCCCTCCATCCCCTCTTGCTGCCTGAGTGATCTTTCTGCACTGCAAATTTGTTCATCTTGCCTTTGGCGTCCTAGTCTCCAATGGCCCCAGCAGGTACAGACTGAAGTCCCGACTCCTATGCATTCAAGGATTAATACTTCTCTCTACAAGCTCCTGGCCAGCAGTTCCTGCCATATCACCTACCCTCCCGCCCCGAGGAGGCGGCGATGTGCTTTCCCAATACACCAAGCACTTCCAGGGGCAATGCACCTATTCATGCCATGAGCTCAGCCTGCACCCCTGGCCTTTCCCATCTTTTTGACTGAGTCTCATCTTCCCTTAAGACCCAGTTCAACATCACCTGCTCCACAGGTCACCTGCCCACCTGGCCGCCAGGGTTCCATGCCTCTTGTACCGGAAGGCTGTTGGATTCCTTACCAACAGCTGGTCCCCTTGGGCCTTCATGCACCATGTAGGAGACACCTGTCAAGCCCAAGGGTTATGCCTCCTCACCACCTTATCTCCTTCCCTCCCAGATGGTTCTGGAACCTTCTAGGTGCTCAGGTGGCATTGGTGGAACTGAGTTGACAGGTGACAACCCCGAGGTTCAGAGAGCACAAGATGAGCCAAACACCCCCTTGTCTGGTAAGAGGCCGAGGCCGTGTCTCTCTCCTGTCACTACCCTTCTCTGCCTCTCTGCTTGCTCTGGGGTCTCAACATCACCTACAACCCCCAAACTTCCTCTCTGCAGTACTATGCATGTCTTTTCTCTGCCAAACTCTTCCTTCCTTCCCTATGTCATCTTCACCAGCTGCTCACAAGCCTTGGATCAGCAGAGTCCCTGGAAAGCCCAGATAGAACTGGGGCGGTGTGGCTCAGAGACTCTTCAATCCATAAAAACTCATGACTCTTCTTTCTGGTGAAACCTATCATTCTTCTTAAAAATGAGGTTCTCAAGGTTGTAAGGAATAACCACTCACATGGCAAGCTCATGCCTTGGTGTTTCATAGCAAGAATCAGGGAGGCAGAGTGAAGGCCCCCCCACTCCACTACCAAAGGAGTGGCTGGCTGTCATCCCCCAACAAAATTATGTCCACCTGGAACCTCAGCATGGGACATTACTTGAAATGAGAATCTTTACAGGTGTAATTAGTGGAAGGGTCTTGAGATGAGCTCCTCCTGGATTGGGGCGGACCCTCAACCAATGGCAGGTCCCCTCCAAGAGGCAGGAAGCGAAGATACACAAGATACAGGAAAGCAGGTGATAGGAGCATCCCTGTGAAGACGGACACAGAGGCTGGAGGGATGGGTCTACAAGCTGGGGGACGCCAAGGATCGCTGAATGCAGAGTCAGCAGAAGCTGGAATGTCTCTCAGAGCCTCTGGAGGGAACCAGTCCTATGACACCCGGCTCTCAGACCCCTGGCCTCTGGCACTAAGAATAAATGTCCTTTTTTTAAGCCACTCAATTTGTAGTCCTTTGTTACCTAAGCAGCCTTAGGAGATGAAAACAACCAGGCAGTGTGGCAGGGGAAGCCCAGCGGAATGAGGACGGACGGAGCGGGGGGGGGGCTCATTTCCTGTGGGTGTTCACTCTATGCCTCACCCCGTACCTCCAGGCTCCTTCCCGTTTCTTTGTTGCCCTCCAGCTGCCTCTGTCCTGCCCCATCCCCCTTCTCTCTGTGTCTCCATTTCAGGCTCCCGTGTGGTTTCGGTCTGTTTGGGGGTCTGCAGCCTGAGCTGTCCCCCATGTCAATCTGTTGGTGGTCCTTCCATTTCCCTTATACTCGCCCACCAGCCAACTCTGTCACCACATTTAACCTCTTCAAGAGAAATGATGTGCTAATGCTTAAACGACCTTATCCCCAAAGGGCAAAGCCTTCCCTCCAGCCCCCCCCGCCCCCCCGGAGGCAGTAGGTCTTAACCCTGCTCATCCTGGTCCAGGGCCACCAGGGCCCGGGCACTGAGGCCAGAGAGGCAGGTCATGTGTTCCAGCAAGGAGGGGAGGCTCTCTCTGAGAGGGCCAGACAGGTGACCAGAGACAACCCGGGACTGGCATCTTCCCTGAGGTTGAACTTCCTGCAGAACTGACTACTAGGCAGTAGGAAAGGGGAGGGAAAAGGAAAGATGCTTTTCTTTAAAGCGTGAGAGGGAGAGCACCATCAACTGAAGCTCTTGAAAAGCCAACGTTGCAACCCGCTTACCTCCTTTGCGGGAGTCCAACTGCCTTTGTTGACATGTTCAGAAGTGCTCACTGCCCTGGGGCAGCCCGACAGCCACCGGTGACAGCAGAGGAGGGCCTGGAGTGGCTGGGTGGGAGGAGCGGGCTGCCGGGGCCCTGGCTGAGCTGGGCTCAGTCCGTACACGCTGGCGTTTGCAGAGGGCAAGGGACCACGGCTCCGGCGTGTCAGGCTGCTTTTGCTACAGTCCCGCTCCCTGAATCCTTCTTGTGCGCGATACCATGCTCATGATGGTCCAGACTTCCTCTCATTCACTCTCCCCACGCCCCAGGGTGTGGGCCTCAGTTGTGGGCCCGTTGCACAGGTCAGAGGATGCAGGTGTGAAAGCCCAAGGTCACAGGGCAAGTAGGCAATGGAGTCAGGATTCCAGCTCGGGTCAGAGGAGGCTTGAGACCTCTAGCCGAATGCACTGCCTGCTCCTGGACAGGACCCCGGGGTGCTGGGACCTATAGGGACGGCCAGTGACATCTGATTATGGGATCCAGAGCAGGTCATAGTTGGGGATTGTTAAGCTAAATTTCCCGATTTGGGTAACTACACCATGAAATGTGAAAGGGCTTATTCTTAAGACAAATACACGGCAGAGTTTCAGAGTCACAGGGAGCACTGTCCCCAGCTCACGCTAAAATAACTCAGGACAAAAAGAGAATCATAAATTGACTGAGACGAAATCTGGCAATTGGAGAATCTGATGAAGGGTGTTCCGGGGACCCACAACTGTTCTGGCATTCTGCACGTTTGAAACCATATGAAAATTAAAATTGTAAAACAGAAAACTTTAAAGTGCTAGCTCTTATTATTTCTTTAAAGCAGCCTTCAAATGAGGTACAATTTCCACACACCAACCCCACATATTCCAAGTGTGTGCTGTGAGAACTTGGGGCGTATAGGCACCCACAAAACCATCCGCACTGTCAGGAAAGTGAATATGCCTGCACACCTGAGTCTCCTCCTGCCCCTTTGTGACTATTCCCTGTCACCCCCTCCCACGCCCCCAGCCCCAGACTACTGCCTTCTGCTGCTTTAGGGTGTTCGCATTCCCTAGAATTTTATGTAAGTAGTGTCGCACAGTATGCACTGATTTTAGCCTGTCTTCTTTCACTTGGTGGGATTTTTTTTTTAAAGAATTTACTTATTTATTTGACAGAGAGAAACACAGCTAGAGAGGGAACACAAGCAGGGCGAGGGAGAGAGGGACCAAGCAGGGAACCCGATGTGGGGCTCGATCCTAGACTCCAGGATCATGACCTGAGCTGAAGACAGATGCTTAACGACTGAGCCACCCAGGCACCCCTCACTGGGATTATTTTGAGACCCACCCATATTATAGTGTGTGTGAATAGCTCATTCCTTTTTGTGGCTGAGTAGCACTCCCACAAATGGACCTGTCATCGTTCATTTATCCCTTCCTCTGCTGATGATATTTGGGTTGTTTCCGGTTCTTGGTAATTATGAATAAAGCTGCTGTGAAGGTTTGTGTACAAGTCTGTATGGATACATGCTTTCATTTCAATGGAATAACTGGTTCATACGGTAGTATGTTTTAGCTTTCTTTTCTTCTTTAAAGACTTACCTATTTATTTCAGATGGAGAGAGAGAGAGAGAGAGACAGTGTGTGCAAGCAGGGGAAGGGGCAGATGGAGAGAGAGAATAGTGAAGCAGACTCCCCACTGAGGGCAGAGCCCAACAGACTGCTCCTTCTCAAGACCCTGAGATCATGACCTGAGCCAAAATCAAGAGTCAGATGCTCAACTGACTGAGCTCCCCAGTGCCCCACTGTGTTAACTTTCTGAGAAACTAGGCAAGTGTTTTTCCAAAGTGGCTGTGCCACCCACAGCGTGAGTGGGTTCTGGTTTCTCCACGCCCTAGCCTTGGGGTTCACCGACTGGGCACTGTCAGTGCCTGTGATGAGAGCCAATCTCGGGGACTCTAGCTGTCTCTTACTGTGGCTTTCATTCTCTTGCCCCGGATGACCAGCAGTGTGGGTGTTATCACTATGCCATTCCCTCTCTGACTTCTCTGGGCAAAGAGGTCCATGCAGCAAGCCGGGGGAGCTCAGTGACAGCCGCCCTGCTGACCCCAGGCAGATGGCCAAGTCCCCGACAGACAGCACAGAAGTGGATGGACCTGGGCTGAGGACGAAAGCCCTCACACAGAGTGCCGGGTACTGGCCAACAGAGGTCTTGGTCCAGTGGCTCCGATCGGCAGAGCCTGCCTTTTAGACCACCGTGAGCTCAGCGGCCGAACCCGGGGCATTTCCAGTTAATCAGTAAACAAGGTGCCACAGGTCCTAACCCTCGGCCTTTGTTCATTTACTCAAGAACCATCAAGTGCCTCTCGAGTGACCAGCGTACGTGTTTGACGGGCTTTGCCTGGTTCTTAGGTTGTAGGCAACATTAAGAGTAAAAGTCAGAACCCTAAGGATGCTGTTCAAGGCCTCTCTTGATCAAGTCCCTAAATTTAGGTTTTCCTGCCGCATCCTCACCCAGCCTATGCCCCAGCTCACAAACGCCCAGTGTCCCAGACTTGCCAGCTCCTTCCTGCCTCTTGGCCTTCATCTTCTCTCATGCTTCTCTCTCGGTTGATGCAGAACTTTGCAGCCAGACAAAGAAGCTTAGCTCCTGGCCTTCCTCATCTCTCGAGAAGCACTTCCTGGGGCCAGTGCTGTCCAAACTTCTACCCCACGTGCAGTTTGCAAGGCCCGTGGGTTCCCGAAGGACAGGACCCTCTTGCATGTGCCCTTCTCAGCACAGGGGGTCCTTAGCTCGCCACCCTTGGCCGAATCAGGCCGATTTCCACCTGATTTCTGGGTCTGGGGACTAGGAGGACTCGCCGCTCCCACATTCACATGCCGCATATGATTTGAAAATCACGCCAAATACCCAAAGTGGCCCCGCTATGTTCTAGAAAGTTAAGTACCTTTGCCACCTTGCCCACCATTACCTGGAGCAGCCATTATCATTGTGTGAACACATGGCCCAGGAGTTTTAACACTATAACCAATTATGAGATGAGCTGGTCCTGGAAGCCCCCCCCTCCTTTTTTTCCCTCTTGTTCCGGCAGCACTTACTCATCTGTGCTTTCCCCACACAGCTATTCCCCCTAGAAATGCCATGAAACCTTTCAAATAAAATATTTAACGTGTGGATCTAGTAATTTTATGTTGTGAGTAATGAAACCTTTATTTAGGTCCCACCTTTTATTAAACCTCAGGGTTCTCCTTTGGTCTCTAATGACATTATGTTGCGTCAGACTTAGGCAGTTTTTTACAGGGGGCTGTATTATTTGTTGTGACTCGGTAATGCTAATGTTTAAATTTTGAGTCCTTTTACTGCTGATTAAACCTCTAAAGACTATAGCAGAATTTCCGCTTCACTGCTAGAAGAAAAGAAAACAGCTCGGGTTGTATTGAGGAGATCACTTGAAGAATGTGCGGGAAGGTTGCTGCATTTATGAATAAAGCGAGGCATTATCATTTTTAATAGGAATTAAACAGCTAGAGGGAGAAGTCGGGCAATGCTGTGATCAGTGCAAAGGAAAACAATCTAACAATTTTAATTAACTGTATTTTAATAGCTTTAGTTATAATTGAATAATTTAAATACCAAGGGAAACAGTTAAATCTCCTAAAAGCCTTTTTTTATTTACATTTTAAATACAGTTCACGGTGAAGAGATGACAGTATGTGTGCTGGGGGGAAATAGCCGGGATGACTCCAGCAGCCGGGCAAGCTTGGAAGAGGCAGAATGGAACCTTAAGTGATCCCGGGCCACGGGTTCACAAGCCCCACTGCTGCAGGCAGAGAGCACCTCCTGAAAGGACCAGGGGTGCAGAGATGGGGCAGCGAGGAGCTCTGCACCCACCCAGAACCTGCAACACATCTGCAGTCACAGCCCCTGCAGCTAGTGGGGCCCGGGATGGCTCTCAATATTCACTCAACATTCAGGTGGTATTTACTGCACCTCCATGGCAGTATACAATATAGAAATAACAGCCAGCACTCACTGCATGATTCTTGAATATTGGTGGCTGGAGATAATGGCAAGTGAGAGAGAAAGAGTGAGAGAGAGAGAAGGTCTCTACCCTGCCGGAGAGATAGATGATAAACAAAGAAACGACCAAATAAACAGAATAAGCATAAATTATAAGAGGCCTACAGGAAGTAAAATAGGATGCAAAAACAGATGATAATGGGGTGGGGGTGATTTTGGATAAGATCAGCAGGGACGGCCCTTCCCTGGACTTGATTCATGTCAAGACTTTGAGAACTACGGGATGGGGGCTGGTATTGAAGCCTGAGGCAGGTAGAGCTTTCCTGCCAGATAAGCAGCATATGCAAAGGCCCTGGGGTGGGGGAAAAATTTGGCAGCATTTTGGAGGAATTGAGAGAAACTAGCAGTGGCCAGCCATAGGGAGGAAAGGAAGAGGTGTACGGTGGGGCGAAGAGCCTACCTGCATAGGCTTCTGGGTAGCCATTGGATAGTTTTAAGCAGCTAATGATGCAATTTAGTTAGTAATTGAAAAAGATCTGGCTGTTACTTTCGTAAGCCTTGTGCTTGGCCATGACTTCCTCCCTCCCCTACCCCTGTGGTCCCATCCAGGCACTATCATCGTCCCCTGGATGATAACCGAAATGACAGCTCCTAACCTCCAACCCATGCATGGTGCCTCTCATCCTGCCCCTTCACCAGCCCCTCTGGCAGAATTTCTAATACCTTAGTTCCTAACCCTACCCCATCTGGGAGCTGGCCTTTATTCTTCATTAGTCAGTGATCAGGGCCCAGGTTGGAGCTGAACAGACTTCCGCCACCAATGCTAACCTCCAAACCATGAAGTGGTGGCCTCGCCAAACCTCCCCAATTCTATATATGGACCCTCCTGCTACTGAATGTCCACCCTTGGGCTGGGGCCACCAAAGCCCCTGGGTCACTGCATATTGACCAACAGCTTCCTCTTGGGAGACCAGCCCACGGTCCACCCAGTGCCCCTTCCTCCCTTCTCACGCCTACTGAGAAAGCCCCTCCATGACTTGTAGCCAAGCCCCCCTGCAGCAGGAGAATATCCATCTGGGCTAACGAGGAATCCTGGAACATCCTGCAGATGTCCATCTCTGCAGAGATGGGGCACTGGAGATGGCAAGATGCACCCTGGGGGGACAGCTGGGGTCCCAGCAGCACTGCTAATGGGCAGCGTTTTGCATTGCCATCCCCTTCCATTAGGAGCTGGGCACTCCTGCAGCTCCAGGGAGCTCTAGGATGCCCAGCATCCTCTCCCGCTGGGGGAAGGCCAGGCTACTTCACTAATGGGGCCCCTGTCCAGCTCAGACAACAGCAGGGAAAAGCCGCTGGCTAAGCAATCCATTTCTTCCTCCCTGGAACTTCCCCGGCTTCTCCGAGGGCTCGTTGAAGGAGGGACCAGCTCAGACTCCAAGGTTAAGTCGGAGGCTGTACGGATAGGTCTGGACATCCAGTTTATTCATGAGGTGATGCACAGCGTGTTCATCCCACAGGGGATGAGACAGGCCGTGCAGTGTCACCGAGTCGAGCAGAATCGAGCATAAGAGCGAGAACAAAACATGCGTGTGCAGAGTGTCAGCTCTGCCGCGTCCCCTCTAATTTGCCCTGTGAAGTTCTCCCAGCGGTGAGCCCCATCACCCCTGCCTCACCACGAGGGAGCAAACAGCAGAAGGTGTGGCCATTCGCCCAAGTCCCCCCGCTCGTGTGTGATGGATGGAGGGCCTGCAGCTGCGCCCTTGTTCTTAACCACTATGTGCTGACTCGCCCCGATGCCAGCCCCGGCCTGACCCTCGCTGGCCCATGCCGACGAGCAACATCACCCACGCCGTGCCCTCACTTGATCGTCTCGAGAACAGTTACCGGAGGGCCTCCCTGTACCTCTCATCGATCTCATTTACAGAAGAAGAAACTGGTGCTGGGAGACACAGGGCCCTACATAAGAGCGTACAATTATTCATGCTGTTAAACTTGAGCTAGCGGTCCCGCAAGGCTCAATTTTTCCACAAGCCAGCTGCAGGGGTCAGTGGGTGCTCACCATCCTTGCTCACAGCAGGGCTGCTGGGCTAGGTCTACCACAGGCAGCAGATGAGGGAGGGAAGGGCGAGAGCTTCTTTCGGGGTAATAGTGCAGGGATAACAAGTGTGGAGGATCTGAATCCAAAGCCCAGAGAAGCAGGATCTGGATGGTGGGGTTGCATCTCAAATGTGCCTTCCTGCCTGCAGAAGCCACATGGTCCAGGGGAGCCAGGTGTGTGTCCTTCTGAGGACAGCCCAGGGCTCTCTTTGCTCCATGTCTCTGGAATCCACAGCTGAATACAGAGTGTGACCACATGCAGGCCGCATGCAAGGGTTGCCCCTTGGTGGAGCCCCTGGCCAGCACTAAGGGAAATTGGAAGAGCAAACAGGAGGCCTGGCAGCTGGGATCAGTGGTTGGCCAGGCTACTGGGGAGATATCGCGGTATGGGACCCTCTGACCTGTCCTGGGCATGCAGGACCTTCTCCAGCTGCTAAGAAGGTTATCAGGTGAGTGCACTCCACGGTCCGCTCTCTAGGAATCAATTGGGCTAAAGAAAGCTGCACTGTCAAGGTCACACCCCTCGCTGGGGCAACCTACATCCACTGACCAGCCATCCTGGAAGTCAAGGAGCCTAGTCCCTTCACCAAAACCCAGAAGCCCTCTGTCGAGCCACCCGCTTCTGGGCTTTGCTGTGACTATATCACACTGCCCAATTTCTCCCTCAGCTCCTTCCTGCTTTCTTCCCTCCTGTTGGCAGCTGTGAATCCGGAGAACCTCCCCTAATTAATCCACACTAATCTCCCGCTCAGAGCCTGCTGCCTGGAGAGTCCAACCTTTAACAGCCACTGAGCTAAATTTCACACTACTCGATAAACCTGCATCGAGTCCCTGTTATGGACCAAACATATTCAGGCTGGGACAGATCCACATAGCAAGGTGCTTGCATGCCCTTCTGGCTGGGGAGCCAGACACAGGAGCAGATTTGCGTGCTGAAATGTGGGGTGTTGGGGGCTGTCATCAAACCTTGCTTCTGGAAGGCCTAATTAGGACCACTTGTTTTTCCTTGCGTGCATTAGAAAGGTAGGAAGGGGCTAGCTCCCCATTCAGTTGGCCCATCTGGTCTCACACACCTTCAGTGACGGGGTCTTCCTACAGTACTGAGCAGCTCTGCAGAAGTGGAACATGCTTGTGAAGAGACCCCCCCCCCCCCCGCCTCCCTGAAGTTGTTCCCACCCTGGTCTTGTTTTCACCCTGGGACTTCCAAGGCGAGTCCATTCTGGGGTTGCTGAGTGGATCTGGGAATCCCTGAGCAGGTGAGGAGGTGCATCACCGAGAGAAGCCCAGAGCACATGGTGGGGGGGGTGGGGCTCAGCACCACACAAGTCTCCAGAGAAGGGGATTTTCTGCTGGTGGGTATGTGCCCTTCTAGAGGATGTCTCTTGCCTGAGCCTCAGTGTTCCTTCCAGTCTTAGACTGTGTTCTCACTTCCAGAATAAGCGTTCTTAGGATAAAGCATACATTGGGAAATGCTGCAGGACTTCTCAGTGCCTGCACGGCTCCAGTGTTCAGGGGAGATCTGCAAGAGCAGGACAGAGCACGCAGCATCTCCCCTAAGCTGCTGTTGCTGCTGCTATTTCTCCTCCTCCCTCTCCTCCTCTTCCTCTTCCTCCATCTCCCCTCCCCTCCTTATGCAGGACATCTCTCAGGGTGAACGTTTTAGAGTGTGCTTTGAAAAAAAATGCTGCTTTCAGAACTTCCCAGAGCTGCCCTTGTTCTTGCTCAGAAAGAGAGAGGCATTCTGTCCTGGTGGAGGCTTGCAGCAGAGTGAGGGAGGCAGGCAGTGGTATCTGGGAGAGGAGGAGGAGGGGCCAGCCAGGAGGGGTGGGAGGCAGGGCGCCCCTCCTCTCGCCTTCCTCAGAGTTGAGGGGGGGGTGCGGGGCTGTCTGGCAGGCCAGGGCAAGAGGCCCGGGGAAGCTTGGGTGGCATCGGTGCGTCCCCGCCTCTGACAAATGCATGCCACAGGCTGACAAAACAAAGGCGAGTGTGCAGCAGGCTGGCCTTATTCTAGGCCAGTCCAGAGGCTCGGTCACCAGGCCCAGGCTTCCGTTCTCCCCAACATCTGAATTACGGCAAGGCGGGAGGCAGGGCCCGACCGGCTCCAGAGCAGGGGGAAATGATAAACAGATGTGGGAGGACAAAGGGGCAGGATGTGCTGGAAAGGTTTGTGGTACCTCAGGCCTGTTTGCAAGAGCCCGTCTCTCTGGGGGATGAAGAGGGCAGCGAGGCCACAACAAAGAGAAACCAGTGGCAGACGGGTTAAGGCCATGGGCTTTGAAGTCCCACAGAACTGGGCATGAATCCCGACTCCACCACTTGCTCGTTGTGTGACCTTGGACAAGTTATTTAACCTCATGTGTCAAGTAGGGAAAATAATAGCTCCTTACTCAGACCGTGGCTTTGGGTGGATTAAAGAAGATGATGCACGGAGACAAGTTCACATGGCCCCTGGAGTACAAGCCCACCTAGCGGTAGCTGTTCCCACTGTCACTGCAGCTGCTGGCGGACTAGGTCCTGCAGAACCAAAGTGGACTTGTCCAGGGAGTATGGGCTGTGCCCTGCTCGGTGCCCGCGGCCAGGCGCAGACCCTTACAGAGCTGACGGCCAGGGAGAGGCTGTGCCCGGAAGCCACTATTGGCCGCAGGGTGTCATCTCAACCCAGGACCCGCCCTTATTCCTCAAATGAGAAGGTTGTGGAAGCAGCCTGTGCGGGGCCTGCCCCTGCCATCAGCTAGTGACAGTGCAGGTCTTTGCCCAGGCTGCCTCAATTCAGATGGACTCCTGGTCAACCTCCAAAGCCTAGCACAAATGACCCTTTCTCCAAGCAGCCTTTCCCGAAAGGCCAGGGCCCTCTTAGTATTCGATGCATGCCTTGGCTCTGAAACTTGGCCAGTTCGGGTACCATAGGAGTTCACTCTAGACTTGGCTTAATAGACAGTTTTGGACGACAAGGTCTGTGAGGGCAGGAGATGTTTGGAGAGCCATATGGAGTGATGCTTAAGGGCATGCATTCTGGAGTCAATCCCATGTGAGTTGGAATCCCTGGATGCACCAGATTTTACGACCTTAGGTGAACTCATTAACATCTCCAAGCTTTGATCCCTGTATCACTAACACCAAGAGAAACACAGCCTAAGAAGGGACACTGGCCACCAGTCTTGGCACAGAGCCTGACACACGGGAGTCACTTGGGGACTGTCACCAGCACATCTGTATTTCCATCTTTGAGTCTACCTAGTCTTACCCCATCATTTGGCTCATTGTGGGTGCTCCATGAGTAGTTATCAGTTGACTAAAATCAATAGTCCACTCCAGGACTCGTGATCAAAATCTGCCAACTTCACATCTACTCTGTGCATCCAAAGGAACCCTGAGGCAGTCCAAATCCACCCTTCCAATTTACACGTGGGGAAACTGAGGCCCATGCATTTTTGTGGGGGCCATGCATGCATACATATCCTCCTTGGTGAGTTGGAATGTTATTTCGGTTAGTTCCACGGTGCACAGATTCTCAATAGCCAGTTTCTTTCCCATCTGAACTGTTTTTGTGTAGAGGAAATATCAAGGTGTATGATGTCAATGCAGTTAAGTAATCCAGCCAGCTGTGTAAACATCTGGAAGTAGTAGAGACACAGCCCCAGAGTGAAAGCAGGGATCAGCGCGTCCAGACGTCTCGGTGAGGTTTCTAAACTGTGACCTGCAAGGAGTCAGTTAGGAGAGGCAGTGCTCTGGTCAGAAATCCGAGCATGCATTCTTTCCTCTTCAGGCACGGAGTCCTGGAGGGCCTCGGAGGAGGACAAGAAGGCCACTGCGACTGGTCTGCACAACTTTGGAAAGTGGATGTAAGGTTTAGGAAAATTCTGCTAATAACATGTTAGCAGCAGCTGGAAATAACTTGTCAGATTCACAGGGACCTGCCTCTCCTGCCTTTCTCTGCAGCGGGCAGTGGCTGTGGCCATGCACAGAGAATCCAGATCCTCAAGAGACAGAGGGCGTGGGTTCAGGTTTTAGGGCTTCAGATGAGGAATCCCTAATCTGCTTTAGAAGTGACTATTCTCAAGACAGAGAGCCAGTGGGCAAAGCCTCCCTAGGAGGTCCTGGGCCAATGCTTGAGTTGTGGATGAGGGAACGAAAGACCAGAGAGGGAGGCTGCATGGCCGAGGTCACACAGCTGGGCGGGGAGAAACTCAGAGCCGGAACCAAGCTTCCTGATTCCAATGCTGATTTCCTTACAACCCATTTGCCCTTTCTCATTATTTAAAATCGTTTTAATAGTGCTTACTGTTCCTTTTTTGGATCTAATTACAAAAGTAACACACACACACACACACACACACACACACACACACACACACACCGTATTCAGCTCCTTTGGTAAGTTTTCTTTTTTTTTTTCCTCTTTCAGTGCTTTGTTCGGTGTGGTCTGCAGTGCTTTTCCGTGACCAGATATTGTCATTTGCATGTAGAAAACGCAAGGCAAAGGGGAACCTGTTCTGTTTATCCCTCATGAATGATGGGGTCTCCTCTATAAAATGGGTTATCGGATGTGCCTTACAGTGGATCAAATACAAGCAAGGATGAGCAATGGCTTCACAAAATAGAAAGCATGCTGCTCAAAGACTGAGGGAATGATGACGGCAACAGCAGGTGCTTGGGGAGGGAGGGGGGTGTGCAGCAGGCCACCCGGGTTCCAATTTCTGGCTCGGGGCACCCCACTCAGGGGAGCTTCCTTCTAGTCCCCACAAAGCCCATTTCCGGGTCTCAGGCAAGCCTCTTGCCCTCTACCCAGTGGCACCCACCTCCACAAAGGCAGCCCCTAAAGACGAGACCCCTGTTTGGAAGCCTCCATGGATGGATTGACAGGCCGTGCAGGCCCGAGCGGTGGTCATGGTGGCAGCATGGCCCTGTGAGGGACACAGGTAGCTCTGTCACCTCAGCTGTCCTTCCTTGGCTGGACCCCGAAGCTGCCACGCTCAAGGCTCAGACCCACAATCCCAAGCACCTTGGGGTCCTACACTCTGCCTCAGCCACACCAGCAATTTCTCCTACAAGCTCTCACGGCCGCTTCACCCCGAGCGGGAGGGATGCTTATACCCGTTTTGCAGATGAGGAAGTCAAGGCGTTTGGCACTCCAAGTGATCCTTCTTAGGGGAATGTTTGCATTCCGGCTGGGCTGGAACTTCGGGCACTATGCCCGTGTTATGGCTGGTTGGGGGTCACGAGGGCTGTGGAGGCCTCCCTGGGGAGAGTCCAGGCAGGTGCTGACCATGTCTCATGAATGGTCTCGGCTGGGTCTGGACTTGAAGGGCGGGGGGTGCATGGGTGAGGGCCTGCTGGGAGAGGAGCTCCTCCTCCAAAGTGCCCTGGTCTTCGTGACAGCCTCCTCCCTGCACGTTAGACTTCCTAGTTTCAGCCTCAGCCCTCACACCCTGGAGAGCTTGGATGGATGTCTCGACCCTCTCTGCACCCCAATAATAAGGCCCACTCTGTCCCCCTCCTTAGAAACAAACGAAGGATTGTTGAAAACTCTCTTCAAAACCAGAATCCCAGCCCGATTTTACGGGGTTTTAGGGTGGGGCAGGCAGGCCATGGCCTCTGGCCAGCATGGCAGGGGACGCAGGAGCCAGGGAGAAGAACACAGCCATGAGCCCCCTTCTACGGATGGCATCCCATCTGCAGTTCGCAGAAACCCGGAATCGGCACCATCGAGGAGTCAGGTCCAAACCTGGGCCTACAGCCTCCTGATCTTTAGCACGTGGCTGCCAAGGGCTCACGTTCCCTATGTGCCATCTCCGGCCTCGGGCACACTGCCCGTCCCCTGGGGCTTCCTGGCACTGCCCACAGGCCTGTCCACCTGGGCATGGGGAGTGGGCGAGTCACTGCCTCCCCGGGACTTCTGCGTGGTGTCCTCACCCAGCTGTGGAAGGTGCCTTTGAACTTGGCCAGCCTGTCGTGGGCTGTAGTGTAGATGTTCCGCAGGTAGCAGGGGCTTGGGACCCAGCCCCGGGGTAAGCTTCTAAACTCTCCAGTGTGTCCGGGGTGGCCCAGGCCTTGTTTTCTTCTCTGTCAGAAAGCAGCTGGTTCTGAACACCCAGCTCCAGGGCACCAGTGGAATCCCAGCCCGGTCCCTTTAATGGGTCCTGTCAAGTGCTCCCTGATCTGGGGCGATAAGGAGGCTCCGCTGCTGGGGCCGGCAGCGCAGAACCAGCTGGGAGCTCCTATCTCCTATCCTCATGGGCAATCACTGGAGTTCAGGGGCTTCCATTTATTAGGAAGATGTAATCTCCTCAAATAGCCACCACACACTCCTCCTCCTGGCGCTCCTAAGGTGAAGAGGCATTTCCTTCCCTGTGAAGAGATGCCATCTGCATGCAGGTTCGCACAAATACCCTTACTTCTAGTAGCAGAGTTTGCTAATTGCTTTCAACAGCATCCATGCTCCCTCTTCTCCTTAATAACGGTGTGTGTTCAGGATAGCCATGTCTCCAGCTAAGGGACTACTAGTCCACCCTTGCCTGGTGTTAGAGGGTTTCTAGCCCATGAAACAGAGTTGGATGGCAAGTTGGGGAAGTCTCTTAAAAGGACCAGGGCACATTCTACTCCTTTATTTTCTGTTTCCTGCTGCCTGGAATGGTGATATAATGGCTTGAACTTCAGCACCTATTTTGGGCCTCGAGGGGACCTACACATTAGGAGCCATGTGCCAGAATGGAAGGGCAGAAAAATTGAAGATTTAGTCCTTCACCCCTTTGAAACACTGTGCCGACCTCAGACTGCCTGCCTATGGACCTCTTTACAGAGTAGGTGATAAACTTCATTTTGTTTAAGCCACTATTACAGGGCTTCTATCACATACTGCTAAAATCTAATCCTCACCGTTATACTTTTATTCCAAAGTCTGGCAACACCACACTGCTTTATTCATTCATGAATTCCCTGATTGTTTTTCAGTCATACAGCAAACATTCTCTGTGCTAGGCTGAGTGCAGGGGATTGAGGGCCTAGAGATGAATGCCACCCAGGTTCTGCTTCCTAAGAAACCCCAGTACAGGCTGAGTCAGATGTGATCCTCCTCTGCTCAACAGCCTTCAGTGGCTCCCTCTTGCCTTGGGCATGGTGCACTGCAGAGCCCCGGCCCCTCCCTCTTCTCCATCCCTCTTCCTCTCCATGTGGGACTACTTGATGGCTGGTGTGTAGCCTGGGAGTGAGAGCAAGAGTTGTGGAGTCAGCTGTTCTTCACCTGAGCTCGGATGCTGTCTTTCACTGGCTGTATGGCCTTGGGACATGTTTCCAGAAAGTGCTTACCTGTCTCCTCATTTGTAAAGCAGAGATAAGTCACCCTCTGACCAGACTTCAAAAAATTCAAGGAAATAGTGTGGGTACAGCACGTTCTCAACAATAATCATTTTTTTGTTCAATCACACTTCATTTAACTCACACTTCCAGTGGGTGATGACTGTGTATGAAGTAGCTTGTGCCAGGCACTGCCCCCTCCCCAGTGTCTACTCCTCCCACGTCACCCAAAGGGCCATCTCTCCTCCTCACCTGGTGCCTAGGCTCTTGGAACCCTGAGCCCAGATGTCTCAGAGGATCTTTCCAGCGTTCACCAATACTGAGGTCAGTGCCCCTCTGGGTCAGCCCATCCCCACTTCACAGGCATGGGCTGAGGTTCATAGGAGTTAAGATCACGCCCTTGTCTGTTTCTTTCTCTCCAGTGGTAACCAGTACTTAGAAAATGCTTGCAGATTGGATGGAGGATGGAGGATGGATGGATGAATGGATGGATGGAGGATGGAGGATGGATGGATGGATGGAGGTTAGATGGACAGACAGATGGAGGGAGGGAGGATGGTGGATGGATGGAGAATAAATGCACTGAAGAGCTGGCCACAGTCAGCAAGGTAAGCATTGTCATGGATGAACATACAAAGTACTATGTAAGAGAGATGGGCATTCTAACTTGTCCAGGCAGGAGAGAGAGAGGACATTTGTGCTGAGTGTTAGAAGTTGGGGTCTCCAGGGTGGTTGGGGGTCTCCCGGGTGGGCAGTTACTTGAATAGTCATACAAGGAGTGGGATGAACTGATTTTGTTGCACTGATCCCAAGGGCTGAGTCCTTTGCATCATGCCTAAAACCTTCCTTCCTTGAGGTGGGAAAAACAGGGCTCTTCTTGAAACTCTAACCCATGGGGCTAGAACATGCAGAAATCCCTCCCCTTAGATGAACAATCTTGAAACTTAGTCATGAAGGGCCCAAGGCTGGTCTCAGGACCTCCAAGGAAGAAGGAGGAACCCACATGAAAATACCACCATATCCTAGAGTGAGACATACGTGACCTCTGAGCCCAGTGACCAGGTGAAGAAGACAGTGGTTGACTCCTCTATTGCAGTGTGGAAAGTGTGGCTGGGAGTGGTCGAGTCCCTTCCTCTCAATCATCCAGATGGTAGGTGGTGGAACAGACCCTAGAACCTCGAAATTGAGGGCCACGAGCTGCCTCTGTTCAGGTTCCCATGCTGCCCAGGGCATTACAGTGACAGCCAGGGAGCTCAAGACCCCCTCACGAGCCTACTTGGGCAGGAGGACATCCTGGCAGTGGAAGAGCCAGGCAACAGGCTGCGGCGAGGAACAGCAAGGCTCATATCAGAGGAAGGTCCGCAGGTTCTATTCATCCATGCATTCCCTCACTCACTATCAACCATTTATTCAAACATATTTGCTGATCACCTCGTAAGCACCAGGCACTCTTCTAGATGCTACCGGGAACAAACAGACGCAAGATCTACACATCCTGGAGTTTATTTACAGATTGGGGAGATGGAGAACAAACCAGAAGAGCTGGATGACTCCAGCTGGAGAGCAACACAGCAGAGAAGACAGGATGGGGCACAGACCACAATGGCTCAAGGTAGACAGAGCCAGGGGACGCCCAAGGAGGAGGCTGAGATGCAAATGACAAGGAGTTGGCCATGGAAGGTTTGGAGGAAGAATTCCAGGCAGAGGGCCCAGGGGGTGCAATGTTATCATTGGGGCACCCAGAATGCCCAGGAGAGCGACAGCCCAGGGCCAGAGGGATGTGGGAATCAAGGCTGCTTTCAAGAACACCCACCCTCAGCATGAAGCTCTGGGGGGAGGCTGGCTGCAAGCATGCAGCCGAGATGTGGAGGTCTGAGTGGGGCCTCCTACTTTCCTCACCCGGGCAGCCAAATTTTTGGTACCAATATTTGCTCAGCTGTGCACAGGAAGAGAGCAAATTGGCAGGCTCGGCAGGGGCAGACCCCGGCTCAAGCCACCCACCACGCAGAGGCTGTTATTTATGTCCTAAAGCTCTTTCTCCTTCTTTCTTAGGTAACAGGGCCCCCTGATTCTTATCTGGGCACCCGCCACCCAAATGAAAGATTACATTCTCCAGTTTCCCTTGATGCTTAGTTAAGATTTTTTTTTTTTTTTTTTTTTTTTTTTTTTTTTTTTTTTTTTTTTTTTAGTTAAGGTCTTGTCACTGAGATGTGAATGGACGTATGGTGTGGCCCCTTCCAGGACCTTCCTAGAAAGACAGTGTACTCAGGCCCTTTGCTTCCTCTGCGGACATGACATTCTCTCCTCCTTTCCTGTAAGCCGTTGGCGGGGCCTGTTGGCTGGGGCTGTACTAGCCTTCTGGGACCTTGAGATGGTCTTAGGAGTGGAGGCTCCGCGTGGTAGAACCACAAAACAGAGGAATCTTTTTTTTTTTTTTTTTAAGATTTTATTTATTTGACAGAGAGAAACACAGCCAGTGAGGGAACACAAGCAGGGGGAGTGAGAGAGGGGGAAGCAGGCTTCCCACCAAGCAGGGAGCCCGATGTGAGAATCGATCCCGGGTCTCCGAGATCACGACCTGAGCCGAAGGCAGTCGCCCAACCAACTGAGCCACCCAGGTGCCCCAAGACAAAGGAATCTTGATGGAGAGAAACCCCAGCAGGAGCTCCAGACTTCCTCCATTCTAAGTGCAATGTGAGAAAGACAGAAATGTCTGTCTCATGAAGCGGCTAGTATTTGATATCTCTACTGCTTGCCCAGCCGGCCCACCTGTGAAGCCAGCCATGGAAGAGGGCCGCAAGCGCCAATTTAGGCTGTCCCAAGGACACAGGCGAAGGGGCCCCCAGGATGAAGGGGAAGCTGGCCTGGAGGGCCCGCAGCCTCCCTCGGTCTGCAGCAAGAGCGCATGAGAGGCCAGGCAGAGAGACGTGAGCCTGTTCACCATCTTGCAGGTGTGTCAGTCTGATCGTCAAGACTCCCCCCTCTTCCACCGCTGCAGAGGTGGGTTTGGCATGGAAAGGGGGTGGGGGCTCCTCTCCCCACAGAGCAGAGCTGCTCGGAGGGAAGCCTGGCCCTGGGCCGACTTGGGGCCGCATGCACGATGGTTCTCGAGTAGGCAGGCTTATCGTTAGCAGCCATGACGAGGCCTCAGGTGCCACACAGGCCACGCCCTGTGGTCTAGATCGATTCTCACATCAGGGTGGCTGGGCCCCCTCACCAGAGGGGTCCATGTCCACGTGATAACAGGAAGCAGCATGGGAGTACACGGGGGTCTGAGAGGTAAGACAACCATGACGGCCATCCAGGACTTCTGGTAGCTTCTGGGCGCTGACAGGGACCCTCTCCTTGACCAAAGCCCAGCCAGCCTCCTCTGAACCCTCTTCTCGACTAGGTCTCAACCGTGACCTGTGCAGACAAACACGAACATAGTTCCTTGTGACTCGCGGATGCATTCCTGGGGTGACTCGGCCTTGTTCAGAGTGTGGGAAAGATCCAGGCTACCAGAAGAACTGACGGTCCCAGTCATTCTCTGAGAGAAGGCCCTACCTCACAGGCTCTGTGGGGGGCAGGGGCCTAACTTCCACCAGCACGGGCAGCACATCCAGAGGGGGTCCGCGTGGATCAGCCCCCCTTCCTGCCTTTTGCCATCTGCATTTCCCTGATTCTCCTGAGCCTCCTCCCCGCCCCACCCCCCAGAACCCTCTCTATCTCCCTTGGGCTCCCCTTAAAATGCCCAGTCTCCTCGGTGTAAATGGAAGCTCAGTGCAGTCCATGCTAGAGTCTTTTTCCTACCGTAGTGGTTGTTACTGAGTAAATCTGTCCTTACCCCATTAGCCAGTGTCCAGCTTTGTTCACCTGGGACTGTCCCCAACAGAGGCTGCGGGAACACGGGTGTGACGATGAGCCAGGGGACTCTGGGGCTGTGGCTTTGAGCACCCAAGCGAGTGTTGGCATGGCCGCCGGGGCCGTGGCTGTGGACATGTGGTGCAGACGGCTGTGGTGGCTGGCTCACTGCCGGGCAGGACGTAGTTACCCCAATACCCAAAAAGACAGACACCCTGCAGATGGGTTTCCTAGGAGAGCCCTGCACGTTCCCATCGTCAGACCACGGGCCTTCATACTGTCCGTCTGTGAGTGTGAAAATCTAAACTATTGGATGGGCACCTGCCGGAAACAGAGGCTGGAAGGAGGAATGACAGGCGGCGAGGGGCTTCCTTCCTGCTGAGGGCCTGACCCCCATCCCAGCGGCCCCTGTGCGCTGCACTCTGCAGCTCCCACTCGGGCCCTGTTTCTCTATGCCTTGCTGGAAATGTGAAAAATGTTCATTTCATAAAATCACCTGGAGGTCTTTTTGACCTCTTGAGCTGGAGGGCAACACCTGGCTCTACCCTCTCCAGATCTGGGTTTTCTTGCTCTCATGGCCTGGTGGTAGAGTTCCATGGCATGTCTGATCTTCCCAATTCAAAATGCCCTATTCCACTGGCTGTTTCGTCCCAGAGCACTCTCCCGCCCTCCTGGACCAGCACAGAAGGCTTCTGCCTGTCACGTCCCTTGTGTGGAATTACTAAATGAGCTTAATTCATTAGCAGGAACATGCCCCTTTGAGCACCATCACAGTTAGTGGCTCAGTTGGTTAAGCGACTGCCTTCGGCTCAGGTCATGATCCCGGAGACCCAGGATCGAGTCCCACATCAGCCTCCCTGCTCAGCAGGAAGCCTGCTTCTCCCTCTCTCACTCCCCCTGCTTGTGTTCCCTCTCTGGCTGTGTTTCTCTCTGTCAAATAAATAAATAAAATCTTAAAAAAAAAAAAAAAAGACTGCCATGTTGACCTGGATGGTTTTGGGGTATTGCCAGGGGTCAGGGGGAAGGAGAGTTTGTGCTGTGCATTCTAGGGCACTTAGCAGCTCTCCTGGGCTCTTACCCACTAGCTGCCAGCAGCACTATTCCCCCCCTAGCTATGACCAAAAATGTCTCTAGACCTTGCTAACTATCTCGTGCATGCAAAATGGCACCGGGTCTGAGAGCCCCAATCTAGGGCAAGAGTAGTGCACGAGGAGGTGGAAGGAGGCCACAGAGTCTGGTGACAAAGAACATGGCCCCTGGAACCCTCCACCCTCAGCCACTGCCTGTCACCTCCCCTTATGTGCTGTGCACCTGTCACCAGGTGACCTACTCTCTCTGAGCCTCAGTTTCTTCCCCTGACTTGGGGGAAAACGAGCAGCTCGCCCAGTGAGCTTTGTTGATGGTCCCTGGCTCTTGCTTAGCACAGCGTCTGCTGAGATGTGGACAGGCCGCTGAGGGAAAGGCTGGGCCTTGTGTCCTTACTGCCAGAACTCTTCTGTGCCTCCAGAAGGAAATCCCCAGCTGGCTTTCCAGGTGGTCATGTCAGAACCTGCCCCCTTCTCCAGCGTCACCCCTCACCAGCTCTCCTCGCCTGAGTGAACCACTCAGAGCTCACGGAAGGCACCACACTCTCTCCTCCATCTACCACTTGGTTCTTGGTGTCTGCCTCTTGGCCACGAATGGGGGACCCCGTTCAGTTCCTTCTTCACCTCAACTACCCCTGCTCAGGAATCAGGAGTCACTTGCTCAGGGCCTTCCTCCTGCCTCCCTCTCTCAGCTATACCTCCCCCTCCTCATCCCAGTCCCCTCCACTAGCTCCTAGGTCAAGGGCTTGCCTGCAGGCATTTCATTTGGGGAACTGATCTCAGGGTGGGCAGACGGGAAAGCGTGGAACCGGAGAGGAGAAGCCAGTCTGTGAAACGTGTCACTGAGCTGGTTATAGCTGCCAGTAATTGGGACCACTCGGAGGAAACTTCTGGAATATGTCTGGATTTTATACCCTAGGTAGTGGCGAGCAACTTATATCCCCCACAGGTCCGGTTGGCTCAGGGTGGGTTCCCTGCTCACATGTGTCAGCCTGGCTGAGCAGTTCACAGATATCACCTCGGTGGTTGCAGACGGGCCCTGGGACAGGACGCAGGAGGACACAGAGTCCTGTAAGTTCAGGCCCTAAATAAGGCCTTGTTGACACAATGGCCAGAACAAATGGCAGGCCAAGAAGATGTGAAAGACATGAAAACATCTGATACATTGTACCTCCTTGGTTCTGTCTGCTTCCCACCCCTTCTCACCCCCCCCCCGCCACTCCCCACCCCCTTACTGCAACCCCCCCGGGAGACTGTGACTCCTGTAAGCAGAAACTATTCTTTGCTAGATTCCCAGATCCTGTGGAGTGGCTGGAAGAAACCAGCTTTTTAAATAGGCTTTAGATGAATGAACGACCTAATGAAGTCCAAAGCAGGCCTGGACCCCAGGGCTCGTCCCGTTTCCCAGCCTGTGAGGAAGCCACTGTCGCATGGGCAGCCTGAGCCGTGTCCCAGTACTGGGAACCTGAAGACGAGCTGGGTCTGGAGGTGAGGTCTGCTGAGTGGGGTGATGTGACTGTCGGGGGGGCTGATCCCCAGAGCACAGCCACAGCCCGGGCCGCAGGCAGACTTTGTGAGGCATGACCTCAGTGCGGAGACGTGAAATGGCCACAGCACAGGCGGAACCCTGGATGCCCGGCCTCAGCTCTGTCTCTGCAAGGCCACGGGGCCCGGAAGTGGGTGGACAGCAGAGTCATCAGCAGGCTACCCAGACGCCCGGCTGTGGAGGGGTAGCTGAGACCTGAGCCCCAGGAAGAGACTTGAGGGCAGTCCCCAGAGACACTACCTGCTAAGACTCAGAACTTTGGGGGTGACAGAAGCTTTGGTGAGCACCCTCCACAAGGAGCCCATTATACAGACATGGGCACAGAGGCTCTGCCCAAAGCCCACAGATCAGGGTGGACTGAGGTGCCTGCTCTCGTCTGCAGAGTGCACTATATCCTGGGGAGCCCAGGACCGTTCTTAAAGAGGCTGGCAGATTGTTTGAGTTTGTCCCCAGAGCAGATGCTAATTCAAAGACTGGGTGCCAGTGGTTTATCTGGGAGGTGTTCATAGGAAGCAGGCACGAATGAGCAGGGAGGGTGAGGCAGACAGGGGTTTGGTGGGGCCACTGCCTCAGCGGGCAGGGCCCGATTTCACCAAGACCTCCGAGAAGCAGAGAGGATGCCTCTGACTATGCAAGGGAAGGCGGAGGAGCGGGGCCAGCTGGCCCCGGCCCCATGGATCTGAGAAGTACCCAGCTCTCCTCTCTGTAGGCTGAGTGATCCCAACCCATGCCACAGAGATGGACAGAGTTGCTCAGCTGCACTTGCGGGAGAAGCTTCTGGCACCAAGGGAGTCTGGGCGGGCACAGGAGGGACTGAAATCAAAGATGGGTCACTGGGCTGTGAGGTAGAGCCCCCAAAATGGCTTCAGCGTGCCTAGTGTCTGAGCCCAGCTTCACGGCCCACATGAGAAAGTTGCCCGGTGTGTCTCCTGTCAGACCCAGTGGGTAGTTGTGGGCTCCTCACCTAAACCTGGGCCATCTGGTGTTATGTCTCTGGGCACCAGGTGTTTAGTGGTACCGGACCAAGGGGAATCCATCAGCACAAGAAGGGAGATGGACAGGAGGGAGCCCATCACAGCAGCAAAGCCATTGGGGATGCCTGAGGAGAAGATGGCTTCGCTTTGTGCCTGCAGCCACTCATCTACACAGAGGGTCATTTTCCCTTTTGAATTTCACAGCCCCTGTGGAAGTAGGCTTGTGGGATGCCGGCCAAGGAGAAATAGGAGGGCTAGAAGAAAGTAGAATGGCCAGCCACTTGCGTGACGTGAGAAACAACGGGGTGCATATATAGGGACCTTTGTGAATTCTTTTCAATTCCTTCAGCAGAGGAAGCTGGAGGAAGCACCATCTAGGAACTGTGCCCCTATTGTGTGCAGACGCTGTGCGGGTGCTTTGCGGATGTGAACACATTTAGTCTTTGTCATGGGTCTGTGTGGTGAATTCAGTTATCCTTGTTCAATAAATGGTCCCGAGAGGTTAGGAAAGCTGTTCCAGAATCATCTGTAGTAGGCTATCTGCAGTAGGCGGTGAGATCATTGACACGCAGGTGCCACTGCCCCTGGAGCCAGGCCCCCTGAAGAGAAGCAAGCTCTAGGACACGAAAGGGGGCTGCGTCTACCGTGGGCACTGTGTGCACGCCCTGGGCCCCCAGCTTAGAGCTGGGGTCCTGAGGCCGCCTTGCAGGCACTCTGCAACGGCGCTGCCATGGCCCCCACTTGAGGTGAAAAGATGGGATTCAGAGAAAGGCAGCATGCCAGCAGCTGGCGTGCTTTCCAAGATCAGCCGCTCTGCTCTGTGCCTCCTGTGGAATCTCCGAAGTCTAATTTTCAAAAACCTCTCTCCTCTCTCTCTCTCTCTCTCTCTCTCTCTCTCTCTCTCTCTCTCTCTCTCTTTCTTGTTCCAGGAAACCACTTGAAAGCTTTGCTGCCCTTGACGCAGAGTGTTCCAGGTCAGCTCCCATTCTAGAAGCGTCTGTGACCGAGGGTATTTTAAGAGCAGTGAGCCAGGCAGGGAAATTTGGAGAGCAGCCAGCTCCCTGATAAGTGTCTTCTAGGGGGTTGGTGGCTGATAGAAAGGATGAAGATTTTTCTTTCTTTCTTTAGAAGGAGCGTCTCTGCTTCTGAACCTACAAATCAGGGTGAGAACCAGAGAAAAATTAACAACAAAAAACCTTCTTACATGTGGGTGTGCTCTGTTCCAAGTGTGGTCTTCCAACCACCAGCTGTCCTGGGCTAGCCTGATCTGCTTGCGCTCATCCTCCCGGCCCCTCTCTCTACTCACGCCTCCAAAGCGAGTGCAGATGTTTGTTGTACGGTATGCAACACATCTTTCTGACTCTGGCTGCTTTGCAATTTTGTCATATATATATTTAATTTTTTTCCAGCAACTTGACGATGATGTATTATCATTTGGTTTTCTTTGTGTTTTTCTTCCATGGGGTTTGTTGAGCTTTTTGGGTCTGTGGGTTTATACATTTTTACCAAATTTAAAAATGTTCAGCCATTATTTTTGCCGAATACTTTTCTGTCCCCCTCCCTTTTTTATGTTCAAGCTTGGCTGTTCGATCCTGTCCCAGCCCACTCTGAGACTCTGCTGAGTCGCCACTATCTGAGCTTCATTGTAGGTAAATTCATTTGCTAAGCCTTCGAATTCACCAATCTTTTCCCTTCTGCTATCTGATGCATTGTAATTCCTGCCAGTGAAGTGTCCATTTCAGATATTGTATAATTTCCATCCCTGGACCTCCATGTGCTCCTGTTTATCTTCTACTTGCTTCTTCACTGGGGCCCTAATGTCCTCGACATGCCCCTAGCGGAACAGTTTTCTGACACCCTTGACCACCCATTCCAGCATGTCCCCTCCTAAACTGACTGGTTTTCATTCCTTACAGTCTTGGCTCTTTGCTTCTTTGGAGTTTGGTATTTTTTAGCAGATAATAGACGTGGGGAATTTTATGTTGTTGACTGACTGGATTTTGTTGCCTTCCTTTAAAGGGAGTTGGATTTTTGTCCTGAAAAGCAATTAAGCTTTTGGTCGATGATTTGATCACTTTCAGCTGGTTTCTGAGATGTGCTAGGGCCAGGTTGGAGCTCAGTTCAACCTGGGCTGGAATATTTAGGAGTGACCCTCTGAGGTCCCACCGCCCGCCCAGGTGGCCCCTGAGGACGCACCATTCTTATCACCAGTGTTCAAACATCTCCCTGCCCTGTATAAGTGCTAGGGCACTTTTCCAACTTACAGCTTCCGAGTGACACTTTGCCTGATTTTGTAGAGTTTCATGCTATGTAAGCAAGGCCCCACACTCATCGAAGACCCAAGGGGCCTTCTCTGCAGATTTCTGGAGTTCTTTTTCTCTGTTGCAGGAATATGTTCTATAACTTCTAGCCATCTTGGCTTTTATCAACCTTCCATCTTTACCCCTTCAACTCAGCAAGACTGTGTGTTCTGTTGGACTCCCCCACCTTCCTCATGCTCAGTCTAGAACTTGCCTCCAGGCAGAAAGCCAGGGTGACCACAGGCCAAAGGCTGAGTTGACTACAGGGCTGCCCTGCTCTGCTGCTCTCCTCCCAAGGATCACAACCCCGTGCTGCCCATCGCCCCATGTTTGGAAAGAACTGTTTCATACATTTTCTTCCTTTTCCCACTTGTGCACAACAGGAGGACATGCCCAGTATTCCATCCTGGCCCAATTTTAGGATTTTGATGGTATTCCTTTTGGCTAGAACCCTCCTGCAAGACTCTCCTATCCTGCGCCCCAATCTTTCCGCTGCAACTCCAAATAATACTGCCTCACAGGAGATCCCTTTTTATGGATCGTTCCCGTTATTGCTGGGGTATGCACAGCCTGGGCTAACATCTGTGTGGTCAGGAAGAGTTAGAGCAAGGGTAGCCCACAACTGGGGTAGTGCTTTGTGATAGACAGTGCATGTTCCTTTTTTCTTAAATTATTTTTACAAAAACTGGTCAGAGACATGAAGACACAGAGGCTGAGAGATGCTCAGGATCTGCTCAAGTGAGCAACAGGATGCGTGACCCCAGAGCATGGGGATTTACTACCAACAAAACTGAAACATACGGTTCTGGTTTTCCACCCCATTCCCCAGGGGCGAGTGATGGAAGATGCTGGCAATTCATCTCCTATTTTGAAGTTACCCAGACCTCACTCTACCTGCAGAGCCCAGAAGCCTCTATTTGTTGCAACATTATAATGTCTTGGGGGCAAGCAATTCTCTGCAACAGTGTTATGACTTTGGCTGGGAAATGAGCAGTGGGTGGGAGCCTGGGATCACGGGGCGAAGAAAGCCAGTGGCCCACCAGCCTGGTAAAAGCAATGACAGAGCCTCCTCCTGCCGCCTGATGTCGAGAGGGACCTGTCCTCTGAAGGGCACTGGCTCAGGCATCATGTCACCCAGGTGGGCTTGAGGCTCTAACAGGGCCCTGAGATGTGTGGGATCAGATTGCTGGCTGGAAGGGCGTGGCCCTAAGAAGAGGGGATTTTTGAATAAAGAGGGAAGGTTTCATCTACCAAGCACCCACTCCTTGCAAAGAACTGCAAGGAGCAGTATTTCATGTCATTCTCAGTGGGGAAAATCTTGAATATTACAAATGTAGTGTTCATTGACTGAGAGGGAAAAGAAAAAACAAACAAGAACAGTACATATTACCTTCGATTCTATCACACCTTACCAGTGTGCTGCATGTCCTTTCAGAAACTTTAAAAGGTAGCTTTGTTGGAGTATAATTTATATTCAATAAAATTCACCCATTTTAGGTGTATGGTTGGTTAAGTTGTAAATGTTTACAGCTGGGAATTTACCACCACAATCAAGTTTAGCACATTTATTTCACCCCCAAAATCTCTCTTGTCCCTTTTGTAGGCCCTCTGCTCCTACCCCAGCCCAGGGAAATGCTCAGTAGTTGTGTCTTTTCTAGAAACTACAGATAAATGGGATCACGTGACCTACAGTCCTTTGTATCTGGTGTCTCACATCTTTCCCTAGCATAAGGCTTTTGAGATTTGCTGTACTGCTGGTACCACATAGACCAGACATTCATTCCTTTTTAATTGTTACATAGTATACCTTTGGGTAAATTCCCCAGTTTGTTTATTTCTTCACTAGCTGAAGGACATTTGAGTTGTTTCCAGCTTTGGGCTGTCAGAAGTAATGTTGCTATGAACCAGCTTGTCCTGGTCTTCCCATGAACATGTTTTCATTTCAGTAGGTCAATATCTAAAAGCAGAATTATTGGTCTGTGTGGTAGGTGTATATTTCACTTAATTAGGAATCTGCCAGACTGTTATCCAAAGTGGTTGCACTATTTATATTCTGAAAGCAATTTGAGAATGTTCCAGTTCCTCTACATCTTTCCAACATTTGGCATTGTCCATCCTTTTGTTGACAGCCATTCTGGTGGATGTGTAGTGATAATTCATTTTGATTTCAATTTGTGTTTTCTTTCTTTTTTTTTTTTTTAAGATTGTATTTCTTTAACAGAGAGAAACACAGCCAGAGAGGGAACACAAGCAGGGGGAGTGAGAAAGGGAGAAGCAGGCTTCCCGCCGAGCAGGGAGCCCGACGTGGGACTCGATCCCCGGTCTCCAGGATCATGACCTGAGCCAAAGGCAGTCGCTTAACCAACTGAGCCACCCAGGTGCCCACAATTTGTGTTTTCTTAATACTAAGGATGGTGAACTTGTTTTCATGTGTTTATTGGCCATTCACATATCATATTCGAGGAGGGGTCAGTTCAAATATATTGTCTATTTTTTTTCAGTGCTGTTTTCCTTCTTATTGAGTTGTAAAAGCTTTTGTGTTCTATTCTATATACACATCCTTTATCAGATGTATTGACTTGCAAATAGTTTTTCCTGTCTGTGGCTCATCTTTTCCTTTTCTCAATTGGTGTTTTATAAAGAGCAGTGACTTTTTTGTTTTGATAAAATTCAATTCAGCAATTTTTCTTTCCAGAAATTTTTATGTAAATATTTTTTAATAGGATTATAAAGGTGCAATTGTGTTTTCTCTCATTATTTTTATTTTGATAAATTATGTTAATAGATTTTAAACCTACCATTCCCAGATTATACCCTACCTAGTCATAGTACATTATCCTTTTAATATCCTTCTGAAATTTGACACATATACCTAGTTTATTTGGAAACTTTACAAACAAATTCACTGATATCTTGTAGATTCATTTTTTGTGTATTTTCTCTGTCAAACATGGTATTCTAGTTTATAAAATGAATCGGTATTATTTCATCTTTTTTTTTTTTAGTGTCTGGGATAGTTAACATAACTTGGTAATGATCTAGTCCTTGACAGTCTGGGGGAAAAAAATAACACAGTGCAACTTGTCTGTGAGCTGCCCTGTGTCACCCACTGCCTTTCCTGCGTGGGGCTAAGCTTGTTTCAGAAAGGTGTCTTCCCCACGGTAGACCTCAAATGGGGTCTGCCTATTTGTTTCCAGATGGAGGGACACGCCTAGGCTTTTGTACAATGCCATTTAATGAGCCTGAGTCTTGGAGACTCAAGAGACAGGAGCTTCAAGCCGAGTGGCCCATCGCTAGTGGTCTGCAGGGGGTGGGATCAGCCCAAGGGTGATGTCTTCAGAGGCGGGCACACCGGCCGGCCCCTACCTCTGTCTCTACTACACGCCTTGAGGTGATGGTGCCTCGGTGGAAAACCACCGGAGATCTCTGGATGGGAAATAAGAAATAAGGGGAGTTCTTTTCTCTTTGACTCTTGCTTTTTCCCCCCTTTTACAAATTGTTTCAAAACATAAATGACAATCTCCCCATCTCCCACAGTTTTTTTTTCCCCCAGGGTTTTGCTCTGATAAACTCTTCACTTTCAAAGTTAATTTTAGCAATTGCTAGCTTCATAAAAACAGCATGCGAGTGCCTGGGTGGCTCAGTTGGTTGAGCGACTGCCTTTGGCTCAGGTCGTGATCCCGGAGACCCAGGATCGAGTCCCACATCGGGCTCCCTGCTCGGTGGGAAGCCTGCTTCCCCCTCTCTCACTCCCCCTGCTTGTGTTCCCTCTCTGGCTGTGTTTCTCTCTGTCAAATAAATTAAAAAATTAAAAAAAAAAAAAACCCAGCATGCGTTTGCTCTTGACATCAAAATCATTTATATAGTTGACAAGTGTATTCTTATATTAGTCTAATAACGCCCTTCATACAATGCTGGTGGTCACTTTCCCTCCCCCACTCCGAATTTTGAGGATTGTTTCATCTGTCCTGTTTTTGTCATTAGACGAACTAGCTGTTTTCCTATTTTGATACTTTCCACGTTCTCCACTCTCCCCTACCCCAGCTCGGGTTTCAGTCATCTCATTTAGCTTCCGAGACAGGAAAGTGGATAGATTTTTTTTTTTTAAATGCCAATTTCTGGAAGTCAGAACAGTCTGTTCAAGGAGCTGTTTTATAGATGAGGGAACTGAGGTCCAGAGAATGTGCAGGACACGGAGAATGGCAGGGCTGGAACTGATGCACGCAGTCTCTGCAGCTCATCCCCAAGATGTAATGTGGGTGCTCGAGGGGTGCCAACAGGAAACAGCCAGCAGTGGGGGACAGAGAGCAAAGACCACTCAACTCTGAAGGGCACAAGCAAGCCTGGAGCCCTACCTCTCCAGTGCACGGTCCCTGTGACCGTCCCATCCCTTCTCTGCTAGGCTGTGGGGCCACCCCTGCTCAGTCCGTAAGCTTCATACTTGCCTGTTGAGGTCCAGAAGCCACAGGCCACACTCCTCCCTGCTGTCAAGGATAGGAAGGGGGATGGGATGTGGGTGTGTGTGTGTAGAGGTGTGTATCTAAGAGGAAGGCAGCGGCCAAGCACATGTTGGTCCCCATCAGCACTGCCCAGAGAAGAGGTTGACCAAATATTTGGCAAGATCAAAGTTGATGGTCTCTGGAAAGAAGGGCTGGAAAGGGAAGGAGAGAGGTGTGCTACTAAGTGCTGCCATAGCCTGCACCCATTTATCCTCTTCCCAAGCTCCAGCCCAACAACTATGCACTCATGCCAGGCTTCACTGGAAAGCTACTAAACACAATTGTGTTCCCCAAGTTTTTTGACACTTAGCTAAGTACTCAAACGTTCTGGTTATAGCAGAATTCTTCCCCCTACTCTGAATTAATGAGTAGTCTTTGGACATCTCAATGAGGCAGGAGGCCATCCTGCAATTCACAGCCAAGGAATCCCCAAGCCACCTCCTCCATGAAGGGGCCCCAGATTTCCCCAGGTGGAGTAGTGCTGTCTCCTCAAGACTTCTGGTTGGTTTTGCCTCTCTATCAGCTGGCCTTGGGGTCTGCTTTGTGTTCATTCATTCTTTCTTTCACTCAGTGTAGTCGCTATTTAGATACCCCTGTGCTATGGGGCAGACTACAAGGTGTCCAGATCAGAGCTGGTGCTGGCCCTCAAGAAGCCTGTGGTCTGGTGGCAGAGAGAAAAGATAAATAAGAACTGGTTACGAACTACAACTGGAGCTCGGAAGGAAAGAAGTGAAATGGGAGTTGGGTTCGCCGAGGGGACCGGTATGTCCCAGAGGGCAAGAAGAATGCAGCCCTGTGCACAGCGGTGGGGAGCTGGTGCTGGGAGGCTGTCGTGGGCCAGGAGCCCAGCAGCCAGTGCAGCTACCGCGCAGCGCAGGGAATGGGGGAGGGATGCAGGGATGAACAGGGATGTAGAGGCTGGCCCGCAGCCTTGCTCCCCCGGCTCTTACATTGCCTCCTTGGCTGGCACAGCCCTGTCGGCCCCGGCACTTTACTGAGGGTCCTTCACTAGCTTGAGAGCACAAGATCTGGGTCTGAGTCGTTTCCAGGTCCCCGACCTGAACATGAGGTCTGGCTTCAAATCAGACCACGATTAACCAATGGAGAGAGTTGGGGTGAGCGCCTGCCTTGGTAAAATAATAAATACGGAATTATTTGCCAACCAGATCAGGTAGTGTTTCAAGTCCAGCCAGAACTCTCCAGACAATGCCTCTTGAGTGGCAGGGGTCTCGTCCTTCCCAAGAGCAGCTCTGCCTTCCCGCCTGTGTCCCAGGGTCCCTTGTAGGCACACAGTCCAGTGAGAACGTGTGTCAAGAGCATTGCTGAACCTCGGACACACACAGAGATGACAGATTCGGTGCGTGGCCCTTATTTGTGTCCGGGAGAGAAGCTTCCAGACGAGCTCATTCCTTCCCTGGCTCCATTTAAACCTTGGCTCCTTGGAGGCTGCCACCCGGCGCTGCCTCACCTCTGATGTCTTCCCTGGCAGCAGAGTGGAGACACCTGCTCAGAGGGGACTGGTCAGGAAATGTCCCTGACATGAGAAGCCAGCCTGTGAGGTGTGTTGGCGAAGTGCATAACTGATGGGCAGTCTGACAGAGACCCTCCTGGAGGACCAAAATGTAATCAGCTGTGGCACTTGGTCATGACAGGAATTCCTTTTACATCCTAATGTGGCCGTGGACCTGGCAAGGATGTCCCCGTGGTTGTTAAGACTTCAGCGGGTTGTCTGGGGTCACCGCAGCCGCATGCATTCAGGCTGCTGGACTGAGAGCGGGCATGAGGCTGGCACCGGGGCTCTGGTTTCCTTGAGGAGGCAGCCACCGAGTGCTTGGTCCCTCACATACTTGGACAGGTGGGCGGGGAAAGCCATCTCTCCCGAGGCAAGAGCAGGAGAGGGCGTGCCCTCCCAAATGTGAAAATGTGATACGGCTACTTTCACGATGAATTATTCACACACCAGGATGAATTAATAATCAGCTGTGAATTAATTTTATTAGGTTTCTTCCCAAAAGGTGAGCATTTCAGGCAGGAAGGAGGTAGTCTGCCCCCCAAGCTCTGCCCCCCAACCCAAATCATTAAGATATGAATACACGGGTTCGCCCACAGCAAGTCACTCAGACTTCCATGTTTTCTCTGTTGGAAGGTGACTCATGGACTCTACCAACAATTTCTTTTTGATCTTAGTAAGAAATTATTATATCCCTAATTGTCCTAGCATCTTTCCCCGTGGCTGGAGTAAAAAATTCAAATTAAATGCCTTTTCTTCTTCCCTGAGGTTGGCTAAGACAGCCTTGTAGACACAAATCCCTTTACACTTGGACAAGGAGCAAAGGATCAAGATGGATGGCCCCAGCCCTCCTGGTTGGCTGCACACCTACCTGTCCCCACTCCCACCGCCTCGCCACCTCCCTCGCGGCTGGTTCCTTTACAAGTTCAGCGTTGTATTCACCAGGAAGCGATCTTGCTTCTGGAGAAGTGAAATGCAGGCCGACAATTCCTCGGGGGTTCAGCGGATGAAAGGCTGCAAAAGAGGGTTTGGAAGCGCTTCACAGAGGGCCCACGTCTACACATACGTCAAGAGAACTGTTGTTTGGGGAAAACAAGTTGTATTGGAGGCTTTGGGAATGACAGGGAGGTTTTGCAAGAATTCAAAGGAACAAATAGGACATAAAAGACACAGCTAACATTTACTGAGTGCGCCCTATGTGGTGGGCTTCATGTTAAGTCTTTTCAAGTCACTGTCTCATGAAATCCTCAGAACCGTAGCGGCCTGGTTCCTGTTATTAACCCACAAAGGTCCAACTACCCTCCCCAGTCACTGAGTAGAAAGCAGAACCAAGGCTCGAGCCAGGCCTGCTGTCACCCAAGAGCCCACGACTTCGGGCTACATGCATTTGCTCCGAGACGGGAGGCAGGAACAGGACACAGAGCCACAGGCTATGAGTAACGGGAAAGCCAGCAGCTCTGGACTCTCCTCGAGCCCTGTCACCAGCTCCCTGGGACCTTCAAAGGCCGCTTTGCTGCTCTGGGCCTTAGTCTTCTCACCGGTGAAATGACAGGTTTGAAGTTCAAGCCTCCTCCAGGCCCAGTTGTGTCTGCTGTCCTCCTCCCCGCCCACAGGTCAGGAGAGTTTGGCTCAGGAACAGGGCCACAGAATCCCGCCACCAGCTAACCCAACCAGTCACCAAGATCTTGAAGGCCCTTGACAACATGCCCAGGGACTCCAGGCCCTGCTCTCAAGGCCCTCAAGATAGAAATGAATGAGGCCTAATGCTCCTCGTGGTCCATTAAAGAGCTGGGCCAAGTCTACCACCTGCCAGCCTGGAGCCCTGTCCGTGTTCAATGCTTCCTTATTGAGCAAATGTCGTGTTTGTAGCATGCCTTCCCCAAGTCCTTGCCTGGCGCCTGCACCAGCAGCTGCACTGAGCTCCTTGTTGGCTTTCAACTCCCTCCACCCAGTGTCCCCAGGATCCTCTGTCCCAGGGGATGAGGGAGAGTGATCAGAGCTGACCTTGACTCAATCTGATGGAAAGAAAACTTGTTTCGAGCAGTAGGAAGTTAGAGGAAGAGCTGAGTGTGGTAGAACGGAGAGCAAGCAGTATGGAGCCCAGTGGGCCTCTGCGTACCGCCGCCAGCGCTGACCGGCCATGCGATCCCAGATGAAACACCTTGTGTCTACCTGTCTTGGTGTTCTTCTCTGAATACAGAGATGGAGAAATCCAGCCCGTTGAGATCAAAGCACAGGAAGGAAGGGAGAGTGTGTGGAGTGAGAACTCAGGTAAGAGGGTGGATGCTGGGTGGGGGAGGAGGGTAAGCCCAGCTGGGTCTGACCACAGTCCTTTCAAAAACCATATGCCAATTCACCAGGAGGGGGTTCTAATACAGAGAAGTGTATATAATATGACTCCACTGTTAAAATCCAGGATAAAAGAAGCTATACTAATATATGATGAGAAAGGTGTGGGGACACACTTTGGATTATGAGCAGGGGTTGCCTGGAGTTTGGGGATAATTGCAAGACAAAGTCAGGGGAAGGGAGAAAAGTAGAGAAGTGGGGAAAGGAAATGATAGGCAAAAGCGGGGAAAAGGGAATTTGGGTATCCTAACCAAAACAGCATGTCCGTTATGGTACAGGCCTGCAAATATGCACCCCAAAATGGATAAAAGAATGTTCAATAAAGTACAACTCTCCTAGACAGAATATTAATTCCTATCCTGTGGAGCTATCCTGAGTCTCAGAGGATGTCGTCATGTGTTGGGCTGAGAAGTCACATCTTGGGAGCCCTGAGACATGAGTTCTGTCTTCTGCAGCACCCAGGCCAACGCACTTCCTCCCATGACCACCGCACTAAATAATCATAAGCCAGACATATTCCAGTGATTGACTCCCTGAATGTGGGACATTGATTATTAGTCATTTTCTCAGGCTAGGAGCATGAATCAAAACAGATGACAGTCCCCTCACTTTAGGTGGGAGAGGTTCACCCAGTTAACCACAAGTGCTGTAATCATGATGTCAAAGCAGCAATCACATTTCAGTTTAAAAATAACTGGAAATACCCACTTGAACTAAGTATATGAGGGGCATGAGGATGACGGGCGGTAGCAGTGGATGATATCTGACATTAACCCATGGCCAGACACACGAACCCATGTGCACGAGAGCCAGGAGATAGCTTGCTCTGTGCAGGTGTTCATTCCATGCAAAACGTTTTGCATGCCTTATCCCAACTAATACCACCAAGAATGCCACCTTGGTTCCTTAGTTTACAGGTCAGGAAACCGTGGTTCAGGAAGGTTAAGTAACTCGCTCCAAATTTCACAGCTGGTGTGTGGTAGGACTAGGATTAAAACTTGGGCGGCTTGACTCCAGCACCCATGCTTTGAATCCTACACTTAACAGTGGTTCGGCTCCAGATTGGGAGAATTTTCAGGTTTTATTCACCTCGTATGCTGTGTGTGTCCATAGTTATCCAATACAGCTTTCCAAGCCACCAGTGGTGGCTTAATTATGGTGTGCTTTTGATATTGTTGAAATGTGATATTCTTTAGTGTATTCATCTACAATGGGTTATGATTCACAGGTGTCATTTTTGTGTCCTCTGGTGTGTTATTAACGTGTACTCTCAATGGAAGTTTAATTTAGGAAGTGGTTTTCCATATCATTGTAGAGGCTTGAGAGATAATTAGAACAGCATCCCCTGAAATATAAAGAATAGCACCCTGCTGTTCTCTCAAAGGTCACCAGTGACCACCGAGACCCTAAACCAGGGTACCAGTCTCATTCTGCTTCCTCCTCCACTTTGTGACACATAGGATGCTGTGGCTGTCCCCTCCCCATTGCTTTCCTCCCTCTCCCTCATGGGCCCCTGGTGAATATCATCATGCAGATCCAGATGGAGGAGGCAGAGGCAGCTCTTGGTGGAACCGCCACTTGCCATGGCTTAGCTAATGCTGGAGCTTCTCAACAAAATCTGTATGAAGCTGGCGCTCGGTAGCCACTTGGAGGCCTCTTGTGTTGCATAACTCACTTATGATACAGCAGCTTCAACATTTGAGGGGCCGTACTGTTGTTTTTCCACTCAGAATGTGAAAGGACCCAGTACGTGGGGGTCCTCTAGTTCTTGGTGCTAATTCCAACCCTTGGGCAGCAGGCATTATCTCTAGTCCCCTTCAGTGGCCAGTTCCTCAAAGAGTTGAAAATAGGGAACATACACCTTCCGAATATTTTTTTCAGGCTGAACATCTGTATTTCCTTGCGTTCTTGCGAGGTTGTCAGTTGTTCTCCTAAATCTTGGGGCTGAGAGTTGAACACAAGACGTGACTAGGAAAGCCTTGAATATGAGACTTTGATCTTCTTTGTCCTACACACTCTACCTCTGTTTATACAACCCCAAATTGCTTCTTGCCAGTGAGAACTAGGGCATGGTGCTGAGGCTTACTGAGTGACCGATGATCAAAATTTCTCCTTCCTCTCAGGCTGCTTCCCTGCCAGGGCTGTCTCACTCTCTGCTGACCTAGTAGAGGCTCCTGAGCACCACTGCGGACTTTCCTCTCCCCTTTCTGTCTTTTGCCTTGTGAGTTTTGTTGCATCACCGACCCACTGAGAGCTCTGGGATTGGAATTCTCCCTTCTACCTCATTTGTCATCCCCTCCCGGTTCAGTGGCATCCACAGATTTGATAAGGAGCTTTCTATGCCTTCATTCAAGTATTCACAAAATTTGTTTTAACAGGAGAGAGCCAAGGACAAAGCCTTATCTCGTGCCCCTGGAGAGCTCCAGAAGTGACAAGCTGAACAGGAATGAATTAATCAGCAAGCTCTGGGCCTGGTTCTTGAAGTGGTTACAAGTCTACCCTCCTCACTGTATTTTTACCCTCACTAGAGTTTTTCGTTACCCAAACAGGTACCATAAAAACTTGATTATATCCTGTGCTCAATTGCATTTTCCTGGTCTACCTAATAATTACAAATACCCCCCAAAAAAAGGAAAGGAAGGTGGGAAGGAGGGACAGAAGGAAAAGTAATCAGATTGCTTTGCTTGGACTCATTTTTAAGTGGACATGCTGATGGTTAGGAATCAACATCAGTTCCTGGACCACCTTCCATGGAAATCATCCCTTTCATGGCTAAGTTATTGCTTAGGAACATCAGTCATGGGTCTTTAGGTATTGTCTTCATGTCAGTTTTGAAAGCTAAAACAGAGTTGTTCATCTTAATTCATGTTTCCAATATTTTCAGGGCCCCCCTCTCTGTCTGGTACTGGGCTAGCATTCAGGGCCCAAAGTGTGGGAAATCATGGGCCTGTATCAAGACCTTCTATGCCTTCACTTTTCCCTTATTTAATAACTCCTTCCATATCTCTGACCAAGGATGAGGGACCCCATGTCCAGGTACTCTTTTTGCCCAGTAGCCAGAGGTCTTGAAGTAACTGAAAACCATCAGGCAGGTTCCCTTTCTCCAGCCCGCTGACCTCTCCCTTTCAGGCCAAAGCTCATCCTCTCAAATCAGAAAGACAAAGGTCCGTTCCCATCACTACAACTGCATTATTTAACTGGGCCTGGGGAACTTCAGTTCTTCCTCAACCTTCTTGCTCCCAGTATGAATTTAAAGGCTCATTTCCCCCAGATCTTGGGTTACTCTGGGCTGTGGCCCTTAGAACCATAGAGTATTGGGACAATTTTATTTTTAGTGACTGGGAACAAAATGCAAACCCGCTAAAGCAAAACAAGGAATGTATCAGCTCGCATAGTTGCAAAGTCTGAGGACAGGCCAGGCTTCAGGAGCTGTCATGTTCAGGGGTGCAAGCAACATTATTAGCACCCGGTCACTGTCCTTGTCTCTCACCTCTCCTTGACTTTATTCTCAGAGGGCATCTTTGGCCTTCCACAAGGTCCATGCTTTCTCTTCACTGATAGCCCAAAAACGGAAGTCTTCATCTGGATCATGTAATTAAAGGGCTTGGTAAGCAGTGATTGGAGCCATGGCTTTGTTCACATGACCACCCTGACCAATCACCATCGCAAGACGATGCTGTGTTCTGATTGGCCAGGAAGAGCCAGATGTCCACGCCTGGAGGTGGGGTTAGAGCCAACATGGCACCTGACGCCGGAATGGCTGTAGGCTTGTGTCTAGAGGCATGTTTGGGTTCCTTACTATCGAAAGAAGGGGAATAAATGTTGGATGTCCGACAAACAAACAAAACCTGCAAGTGTACCTCATAAGGCCTCTTGTTCCTTTGTCCCTTGTAAATAAAACCTGATCTGGCTAAGCTCTCCCTGCCTCAGGAAGACGATGTTTGAGACAAAGGCTGATTGATCTGAATTAGAGGTTCTCAAACCTCTCCACGCTCAGCAGCACCTTAAAGCTCAGATTGTTGGCCAGGGCAGGCACCGCGTTCTAAGAATCATGTTCTAGAACCGTCACTCCAATACAGAGTGCAGGCTAAAGTGTGAGAAAGTCTACTCCAGAAAAAAAAAAAAAACAAAGCAAAGAGATAACAGACAGAAAAGCCGGAATCCCACGATGGTGGTATGTTTTGACTGAAGAAAGTGCTCAGGGAAAGCCCTCCCTCGTTTACAAAATAAAACCTGGTCCTCTGCTTCAAGGCTTTCTTGGCCCCAAGCTTCCTTCCAGGCCCAGCCCGGCTCCTTGGCCTGAGCTTTCTCCCTCGCGGTGAGAAACCACACTTTCGTGGACTTATCCCGCATCTAGAGCTCCTGCCCACCTTGTCCCTCACTCATTCTCCATGGCAAATCTCTCCTGAGAGGCCCGCCCCAACTCCCCTCCACTCTCCTGGGAAGCCGTCAAAGGCACAAACACCCACAGAAGCACCACATGTGTGTCCCTGCCCTGCACTATTTCTGGAAGGCAGATGCCAGTCTCCTCTCCTGGTGACTCCAGGCCCAGGACTAGGCCGGCCCATACTGGAAATTAGTTGAATGAATGAAGTTGCCTGGGCAGAAAGAACATCTATCATCCGTGTACCCTTCACCCCACTGAACACAGAAACCCCCATGTAAACAACGGCTAAGGAGTAGACATCTGGTTGGCCAACGCACATCTAATGCATGCCAGGAAGCACAAAGCCAAAAATTGCAATGTGAACAACAGGCAAAACTACGTTTGATCCTGGCTCTGTCCGGTTACCAGCTGTGTGACCCAGGCTTGTTATGCTTCACTGTTCTCATCGGGAAAAGGGGAGTATTGATAGCATCGAAAGGATTTTTATTAAGAGACTGTGAGCTTAGACACCAGATACCTACCTGCTTGCCACATAGCAAGACTCTACAAATGTCGATCCTTAATATTATTTTATAACCAAACAGGTGCACCAGCTTGGTCAATTTCAGTTTCTAGTGTCCTTGTTTTTTAGGAAGGAAGCCTGCCCAGGAGGATGAGGAGCTCCTATAACTTGGCCCGAGGTTATTGAAGCTGCCTGACACAGTCAGTTGGACCCAAATTCACTAAAAAATCATGTGGAGCCCACACTTGTTCTAGGCAATCTCAGTGTGTGCCAGGGAGGAGACGACAACAGTTCACCAGAAATGAAGATGTGAGTCTAGGGAAGCATCCTCTCCACTGATCTGCCTGTGAGACAGATTCTTCATCTCCACTCATTCTTTGTCCAGAAACCATCCTGGTCCCCTGAGCGGTCACTCAGCTCTGATATCTCCTCTGTCTCTCGTCCTTACACACTGAAGCCTCATCCCAGCGCATGATACTTAGTGGCTGACATGTCTGCAGTAGGAGCCCGGCTGCTCCGGGAGCCTAGCCTCGTGCCTGGCCCAGAGCGGGAGGTGGGGCGAAGTTGGTGGTCTCCCTCTTTCTCTGGGGAGCTTTCAGTCTCTTTGAGGGAGTCTCACTGACCCACAAAACGACCATAGTGAGCTTTCAGTGGTGTGATGCTTACAATTCGGTCTGGGCTCAAGGGTCCATCAATCATGCTCTGTGGACGAGGGAGGAGGCCTGGGTGGTCAGAGGAGTCGGACAGTCACAGGACGAATTGATTTACAGCGGCAGAGGGGACGGGAGGACAGCCAGAAGAATCCTTCCCAGGGAAAAGGACCCACAGGATAGTGAGGGCTCAGCCTTCTGTGTCTAATGAGGCTGCCCCAGGCTCTGTCTTGGTCCAGGGTAATCAAGGCAGCCAGCCCAAGACACCCCCTTCTCTGATGTGGACAATGAGGCTCTAATCCCAGTTAAAATCACCATAGGGATTTGTTGACCATATTTTAGCCCTGGCCCTGCCATTCACAGGCTGGGTAGTCTTGAGTAATAGTTTGCATCTGATTGCCAGTTTTCTTCTGATTTCTGTCCTTCATCATTTGGTGGCAGTCTGGTGAGGATCAGGGCTGGTGTCTGACAGCAGGGCTGTAAATGGGGGCATAGTAGAAAAATTCAAGGCATTCTGAGCGCTGTTACCCGGGTGTATTAGCTCTTCACTCTACAGGTATGGAGAGGGAGGGAGGGGCGCAGAGGGAGGAAATACCAGGAATGAGTTTCTTCCCATGGCAGATCACAGTTGTAGACCCACCTGAGACTTTCCATAATCCTTTCCACCCTACTTTGTCCTGGTTCTGCAATCTTAAATACTTTTGGGTGACCCCAGAGTGCCAGAAGTCAGTGACACCATGAAAGCCAAGAAAAGGAAATAGAACAACTGGCCATTTCTCTTTTCTTGTTAACTCAGCAATCTCACGATCCTCTGTGTGTTTTTAGAGATCACAGAGGACAATCCATGCATCAGCGATCCTGATGTTTCTATCAAATGAATCATTTGAAATAGGATCTCTAGTCGATTTGAGCAGAACCATATGCCGGCGCTCTTCACAATGAAAGGTGTCCGGGATGTGAAAAAGTTTTCATCGCAGCAGATGTATAAGCTTGTATTACAGCCTGGTGTTCCCTGCAGCTTCAAGCTTTCTGCTTGGTCGGAATCAGCTTTCCTTGGAAAGAGTGGGAATCCAAATTTAAAAAGAAATGAATGGAGTCCAGGCCAGTGTCCATGGTGGCAAAGTATACCACACCCATAAGCCACAAAACCTGAGTCTGAGGGGAAACCGAGGCTGACTTTTTGTCTACTGTGCCTCTTACTCTTTTCTTTCCAGACTCCTTTATTTCCCACACACCAGCATGGTGAAAGACAGTGTCATTTGCACAGATCAGGCTCCCTTCTTGTAAGTTTCCAGTTAAACATTCTTTTGTAGCTGACACCTATTAATAATTTAAAATGCCTGCTCTTTTGAACAATGATCAAAATTAAGCTATTACCCACAGGGGGATATTTACATACCGTTAGTCGGCAGCTCCTTAACAGCCTTTTTGACTCAAGATTTCTCGTGACCCTCACATATCATTTGTAAGCAGAAGAATATTTGGTGATTGTATGATTTTTTTTCTTCCGTGTGTTTGATAAACGGCCACTGGGAATCACTTAGGAAGTAAATAAGGTAATTCTTTGCGATTTCTGCAGGCTGCTGAAGTTACGGGAGAAAGGCAATTACTTTTAGATCCCTCTACATGCAATTTACTAATAAACTACAGAAGGCAGAAACATGTAATTAGTAATTACTATAGTATGTAGTGATGCAGTACTCACCCAGCCGGTCTATGGGCCTGTAATCTAGTGGCAGAAAATGCATCAAGCTTAGTGCACCCAGGCAAGCCCCACTATATTTGAAGACCGTTACCGTGATAAACTGGATTTCTGTTTATAGACTATGGAGGGGACCCCGAGCATTGGTACGTTTATCTGTACTTCCTGTACACCTGAGATCACAGGTGAATGAATAGTGCACCGAGACCCAAATCCTGATGTTCAGGTCAAGCCTCTCCCCGTAGGTCACACCAAGGCATTGCCTTGGCTTGCTGCCAGGGAAGCGATATGCCACATCCCAGGGCTCCGACAGAGATGGAACTCAGGATCCAAAAGGTGCATTTTTACGGCAGAGTTGGGGGCTGGGAAGAGATAGGAAAGAAGTTCCTCGTATTGAGAAGGGGACACTGGCCACCTGGTGTGTATATTCTTATTTACAATAGCCAGGTGTTATTGTGCCCATTTTTATAACAGAGAGGATCCAGGGTTCACACTTTTATGTCATTTATGTCATATGTCAAGGTCATTCAGTGTTAAGTGGCAGAGCAGGGACGTGAGCCTGGGTGAGTCTGACTTCAATGACAGCCATCTCTCCCTTGTACAAGGAAGTTAGCCTATTGCACATGACTCCTTATTTCAGAAAACTAAGTGTATCTGCATCAGATATCTCAAAAAGGCTATAAAATACCCTTGATCACGAGGAGTGCCTGCAGATAGCAGGACCTTAAAGCCGAATGCTTTCAGTCAGTAATCTCAATTTTAGAAATTTATCCTGAAAAGAGGAGAAAATCCCCAAACTGCAGATACAAGTTTATGCCCAGAGATGTTCAACAAAGATGTTATTGGTAATACCAAAACCTGGGAGGGAATTCGAACACCGAATAACACAATCATAGAGAGATACGTTATGGTTGTGACCATATGACCATTGAATATTAGGCAACTCTGAAAAATAATATCAATGAAGAGTTATTAGTAACAGAGAAAAAACTTTAAAACCTAATGGAGATTGAGCAAAATACAAAATTATGTGAATAGTAAAAACCCATTTATGTACAGTAATATTTACAGAAAGAGACATAAAGAAAAATTGCATATGGTACGTTATTTTTCATTTGTCATTAGTTAACAGCTTAAGATAATTCACATACCAAAAAAATGGACCTTTTCTTTTTTTTAAAGATTTTATTTATTTATTTGAGAGAAAGAGTGAAAGCATGAGCAGGGGGAGGGGTGGAGGCAGAGGGAGAAGCGGACTCTCTGCTGAGCAGGGAACCCGAGGCAGGGCTCCATCCCAGGACCCTGGGATCATGACTTGAGCCGAAGGCAGACGCTTAACCAAACGAGCCACCCAGGAGCCCCAAAACATACCCTTTTAATATGTGGCATATGTTGGTCTGAGTGTGTTCACAGACTTACACAACCATCACCGTCATCTAATCTTGGAGGGACCTCACAAACCCATCAATCACTCCCACCTCCCCCATGCCCCCAGCCCCTGGTAAACAAGCATATTTTCTGTCTCTGTAAATTTCCCCATTCTGGACATTTCCAATAAATGGAACCAAATAATTATGTGGTCCATTGTTTCTGGCTTCTTTCACTTAACATCATGTTTTCAAGGCTCATCATTACTTTCTAAAGGTGAGTAATGGTCTGTTGTGTGGCTATACCGCCTTCTGTTTATCCAATCATAAGTTGATAGGCATTTTGATTTTTCTGTGTTTGGGCTATGATGAATATTGCTGATATGAACATCAACGTACAGTATGTTTTCATTTCTCTTGAGTATATACTGAGAAGTAGAATTGCTAGTAACTCCATGCTTAACCCTTGAGGAACTGGCAAAATGTTTCCAAAGAGGCTGCCATACCGTTCCACATTCCCACCAACAAGGACTGAGGTCCAACTTGTCTCCATCATGGTGAGCAATTGTTATCTGTCTTTTTAATTTGAATCATGCTCGTGGGTGTGAAGAAGTACCTCATTTTGGTTTTCATATAGATTTCCTAATGACTAAACATGTTGATCATTTTTTCATATGTTTATATCTTCTTTGAAGAAATATCTGCTGATATTCTTTACCCATTTTTTTTTTTAAAGATCTTATTTATTTGAGATATAGAGAGAGCAAGAGCACAAGCCAGGAGACAGAAGGAGAGGAAGAAGCAGACTCCCTGCTGAGCAGGGACACGTGCTCAATCCCAGGACCCGGGGATCATGATCGAAGCCAAAGACAGACACTTCACTAACTGAACTACTCAGGGGCCGCATTCTTTGCCCATTTTTAAAATGAGTTGTCTTTTTGTTATTTACTTATGAGCTCTTTATATATTCTGGATACTAGTCTTTTATTAAACTTGCAAATATTTTCTCCCATTTTATAGTTTATCTTCTTACTTTCTTGATTATATTGGTAACACAGATGTTTGGAATTTTGAGGAAGTCCCAATTATCTATTTTTTGTTATTGCTTCTGTCTAACCCCAGGCCATGCAGATTTACTCACATATTTTCTTCTAAGAGTTTTACAGTTTTCGATCTTATGTTTAGATCTATAATGCACTTGCGTATGGTGTAATGCAAGAGCCCCTCTTCATGCTTTTGCATGTGGATACCAGTTGTTCTAGAATCATTTGTTAACACAGCTATTTTTTCCCCATTTAATTGTTTTGGCACACTTGTCAAATATCAGTTGGTCGTAAATGTAAGAATTTTATTTATGGACACTCAGTTCTACCCCATAGATTTTTTTTATCTGCCCTTATGCAAGTACCACACTGTCTCAATTACTGGAGCTTTGTAGTAAGTTTTGAAATTGGGAAGTGAGGGTTCTCTGACTTTGCTCTTCTTCCTAAAGGTCATTTTGACTCTTTTGAGTCCCTTGAGATGCGACATGAATTTTAGGATGGGCTCGTCAGTTTCTACAGAAAAGGCAGTTGGGATTTTGATAGGGATTGTGCTGACTCCGTAGACCTGCTTATTGGGGGCTGCCACGTAAACTAATGGCTGTGCCCACTGCAAATCCTGTGGGCTTTTCTGAGCCATGAACGAGCACCATCTTTCCCTGGCAAGAACAGTGCTGCTCCGCGGAACACTAAGACAGGCTTGGAAATTACATCCATAAAGAGAGGACCTATAAAGGAAAGGCGGCTCTCCCCCGAGGCCATTTTTGGCCACTCCACACACCATGCGGCTTCTATTACTTAGGCCAGCAAGGCTTGAAATACCTCCGGGCTCCCCTCCCCCACTTCCTGTGGAATACTATTTCACAGTCCAATAGATCTTCCTACAGGGGATTTCCCCTGTTACTTAGCCCACATTTCCTTTTGCGTTTTGTCCATCGCTTCCTTAAAAACCACACCATTCCAGACTGGTTTGCCTACTTGGGACTTCCACGTTTCACAGCCTCAGAGGCATATCCTTCCCCAGTTGTTGGGTAAGTTCTGGGTTTTACAGATGAGAGCTTTCACAGGAAGCCCCTAGAGTGAGGGCTAATAGCAGGGCCCCTTGGCTTATGAAGCTAAGAGAAAATGCAGCCAATCCAAAGATGCCAAGGAATCCGAGGTCCTCCTCATCAAGAACTTGAGAGTCCTTCCTGCATTTTGGGGAAGAATGGCTCACTTCTCTGGCTTCCCTTTTTTGCTGTACAGGTCTGGGGCTCTGGTTCCCCCAGGTTCCTCGCCATGTCCCAGTGAGGGGTGAGAAGGGTGGGGAGCTGGGTGCCAGCCTGGTGCCTACTTGGTAAACACACAGGAGACCTAGGTCCCAGGGCCAAGGGGAGCCCACCCATCACTCTGGACAGGGGCTGGGGAGCACTATATGGAGGCTCAGTGGAGAGAGGGGAGCCAGAAAGAACAAGGACATAGAATGAGCATGTCCTGAGCGCTTGTTCTGAGTGTTTAACCCACATGATGCCTTTGATCTTGAACCAGCCCACCCAGGTGGAGGACGCTAACCAGATGATTGCAACACAAGGAGGTAAGGTCACCAACCTGGGCCACGCAGCAGACAAGGGAGCAGAGTAGGGCACAGACTCATACTGGGCTTTTTCCGAAACCCATACTCTTTCTGGTACACCCTGGGCCTCGGTTTCCTCATCTGGGGAATGGAGCTAATGCAATCTCACAGAGCTGCTGAAGGAACTGATTGGGAAAATCTCAGTGAACAAAATCAGGCTCGATAAATGTTATATTGCTTCTTGCCTCTCTTCCCGCTGGATGGCTGATCAGGGCCATTTCTCCAAGTAATTTAGCAAGGCGACTGTCTGCCATCCCTCTCCTCCCAGCCTCCTGCCCTGCACTGATAAGTTTTATTAGCAAAGAGGGAAGGGATTTTCTGTGACCAAATTTCTTCTGGGCTTTCCAGGAGAAATTGATGGAACTGCCCAGCTCCTCGGCCGGCCCTTCATCCTGGCGGGATTGCCTGGCCTATGCGGGGACAGAGAGCTTCAGAAACCGTTCTAGCCCAGGGAGAAATTGATGGAACTGCCCAGCTCCTCGGCCGGCCCTTCATCCTGGCGGGATTGCCTGGCCTATGCGGGGACAGAGAGCTTCAGAAACCGTTCTAGCCCAGGGAGGGAGGGCCAGGCAATGTTATTCTTCTGAAGGGGAAAATCATCATTTGGCTTCTTGGGTTTATGTACCCTGGGCACCAGGGAAGCAGCTGGAATTTGCCTGGAAACCACAGTGCTGTCTGTTTGGTTCTCAATAGGTGACTGGGGACAAGACTGCATTTGACAGCCGGTCACCTACCTTTCTGTTCCCCATAATAAAAACCAGTTCTCCAGGCACCTCATTGGCTCTGCTGAGCTAGGGTCTGCTGTTCAGTTTCCTGAGAGCACGAGTGTGTGTGTGTGTAAGCATGCCAACAGTCTGTGTATGTTGTGTTCATGTGAATATATGTATGTATGATATGCGTATATTTGTATATCACGTGTGTATGCACCTGTGTGTGTAAGTAGGTGTGAATATACATCTGTGTGTGTAGGTGGGCGTGTGTATGCACCTGTGTGTGTGTATGTAGGCCTGTGTATGCACCTGTGTGTGTAGGTGGGCGTGTGTATGCGCCTGTTTGTAGGTGGGCGTGTGTATGCACCTGTGTGTGTAAGTAGGCATGTGTATGTGCCTGTGTGTGTGTGTAATTAGGTGTGAGTATGCACCTCTTTATTTGTAAGTAGGTGTGTATGTGCGCCTGTGTGTGTAGATAGGCATGTGTATGCATCCGTGTAGGTGTATGTATGTAGGCAAATGTATATGTCCATGTGGGTGTATGTAGGTAGACGTGTGTATGTTTCTCTCTGTGTGTATAAGTAGGTGTGTGTATGCATCTGTGTGGGTGTGTGTAGGTAGGCGTGTTTATGCGCCTGTGTGTGTATAAGCAGGCATATGTATGTGCCTGCTTGTGTGTGTATTAGGCATGTGTATGTGCCTGTGTGTATGCCTGTAGGCATGTGTATGCACCTGTGTGTGTGTGTGTAAGTAGATGTGTGTATGTGCCTATGTGTGTTGGTAGGCGTCAGTCTGTGTCTGTGTGTGTGTAGGTAGGCATGTGTAGGCGTCTGTGTGTAAGTAGGTGTGTGTATGCGCCTACATGTGTGTAAGTAGGCGTGTGTATGCGCCTACATGTGTATATAAGTAGGCGTGTTATCACCTGCATGTGTGTGTAAGTAGGCGTGTGTATGCACCTGTGTGTGCACAATGGGGAAACACACATACATGTTTGTATGTGTGTTTGCCCCACAAATATGTGTGTGTGAATGTTTTTATCTGAAGGTAGTATGTATTTGTTTCTGCCTCCATTAGGTACTAGGTGTGGTCCCAGAGACCCCCTGAGGAATTAAAGCTTTGGGAGATGCAGAGACACATCTGTGAGTGCCCCACCTAACCAGTGGCCTCAGTCTACCTTGGGAAACAGCAGAGTGCATGGAAGTTCTGCCCACAGCTGCAGGCTGTGTCTGTCTGCCCAGCTGGACAGCCTAGATGAGACCACCTGTTTCCCCACCTCTGGTCACTGCAAAGGTAAGCCTTAGTACCTTGGACGGCCCACCACTTCCTCCCATAAGCCCTCCGATTCTGCCTCCCATTCCATATCTGGGTCGAGCTCCTCTCTCTGAACTTCGACTTAGGCCAGTGCTGAAGATGTCATCCTGAACTGGCACCAGTTTCTGCTACATGTCTGTTCCTACACATCTGAGCTGTTAGCACCCTGATGGCAGGCTACATACCCCAGGGCCTATACTATAAGCCACCTTTTAGACATTCGGTAAATGGTGTAGAGTGAGTAAATGAATGAACAAATGTTCTCAGTGTCTCAGTGTTCTCATCTGTAAATTGCAGGTAAAAATACTTTACATGGTTCCTGGGAAGATCACCTGGGATAAACTCTCTGGAAGTACACTTTAAAGTATCAGTGATTCACCCAGCAATTCAGCCCTTTGAGGTGTGGGGCATCCCAGCAGTTGAATGGGTCAGCAGGCATGGTAGGAGGAGAGCAAACTTTGGAGAAAGAAGGTTCTGGTTCAAATTCTGGTTCTACTACTCAGTGTAGGTTCTACTATTGACCTTGGATGAGCCACTTTGCTGGCAGCCTTCCTCTCCTCAACCGTAGAAGAGTCACTGGCACTTTCCTCATAGGCATCAGGCCAGCCTTTACACAGTGTGGGACACATGGAAGCGTTCCGCAGAAGGTGGTTAAACCAAGGAGTAGGTACAGACACATGGGCACTGACACAGAGTCGGCATGTCAACAAGGAAGTACTGGGAACCTCGAGCAGGGAGGATGAGTATGGCCTAAAGAAGCAAGGCCTGCTTAGGGTTTGGAGAATCAGGGACTTGGAAAAGCAAGAGTGATGGTTTCTTGGGTGGGTGGGCTCACATAAGCATGAGAGCAGATGATAAACGTGGCAATGTGAGTTTGGAGTTTGTGCCAGTTTCCTCTTGCTGTGTTTTCAAACTAACAGGAACTCAGTGACTTCAGACAATGTCCATTTTCGTTGGACATCTTTTATAGGTCAAGTGTCTATACACAAGTTAACTCAGTTCTCCGCTCAGGATCTCATGGGCTGAAATCAAGATGTTATCCGGGCTGTGTTCTCATCTGGAGGCTCAAGTGGGAAAGGATTTGCTCCCACAGGTTGTTGGAGGATTTTCCTTGCAATTCTGTGGAAATGATGTTGCCAATTTCTTGTTGGCCATGGGCCAGCCTAGAAGCTGCCAGTAGGTTCCTGCCATAACACAGCTTACTTCTTTCTTCTTCATTCTCATTTCTTCTTCAGTAAAGGCCACATCTTTCTAGTAAGCACTTTCACCTGATTAAGTCAAACTCACCCAAGATTATCTCCCCTTTGATTAACCCAAAGCCAGCTGATTTGGGACTTCAACTACATCTCCAGAACATTTCACCTTTCTAAATATGGCCTATTCATGACGGTACTATTCCCTCATATTCAGCAGTCCCACCCACACTCAAAATAAGGAGATGACCCAGGGTCTGTGCACTGGGGTGGGGCGGTGGTTATCATATAATTCTGCCCACCGGAGAGTTATCAGTCCATCTCATCTAGCTGTGCCATAAGGCTAGACTTCTGTGTAGAAGCAACTTTCCTGTCTCCTACATCAACTCCTAGAAACAACCAGTAGTGGGAGGTGGATATATGACCCTGTTGGCTTGGCAGTCCTGGTTTATGCCTGTTTTTCATGTGTGACTACTAACAGTACCCCTTTGCACTCTCCCAATGACCCAGATGGGAGGAATATAAATTTTCATTTGGGCTAAAGGAAGGAGCTTCTCTCCAGAGTCTTCCAGGCTCTTTTGAAAGAAGGAGATAGAAATTTGCATGTAAGCTGTTAGCATGAACAGGGGAGTGGAAAGTACTCAGGCACAGACAGACTATAAAAGGAGAAGGTAAAGGTGTTGAGTGTGTGTAGAGGTCTTGCTAAACACCAAAGGATTTTGATAAGGTGTCTTACTGAGTTCACATGTCAATCTATGAGAAAAACAGCGCCACCAAATGTATGGTTGAAAAAACTGAGACTCAGAAGGTGACATTGAGCAGTTGAGGGTCATAGCACCATGCAAGAGGGTATTTGACCTTCCTGGACCTTACTTCAAGTTCACTGCATCTGCCCCCACCCTATTGCACCAACCCCCCAGCTCCAGGGCTATTCCAGTAACTCACCCTGGGCCCTGCCCCTATAGTCATCTATTTCTTTTCAGAGTGACTTATTTCCTTTTTTTTTTTTTTTTTTACCACTGAGAGACACCAAGTTACAAGGCTGAATTCTGAAAAGTAATAAGCTCAAATAATGGGTGCTGGGATCTGTTCTTCTGTGGGGAAGATCAACCAACTGCTCCCAAGCACTGGCATTCATCCTGAAGGTGAAGTAACCAGACTCTATCCTCAAATGGAGCTCGGATGTCAGCTCCACAGGAGTGAGAGCTACATCTTCATTGCTGCATCCCCAACGTCTAGCAATGTTCTAGCTTACTGCATGGTACTCACTAAATATTTGTTCAAAGGATGAGTGAATAAACCCTTGACTCAAGGGAAACTCAACTTTAATATCAAAGCCAACTTATCTCTTTGAAAATGCATTCCAGCAAAGAATCAACAGTGCCCAACGGTTCTACCTGTCTGGCTAAACCTCCCTTTCATAAGACCCAGTGTCAGGAGACTGAGATGATATGCATTTTTAACGTTTTTAATTAACGTCTAAGACCATCAATTTACACGAGTTCTCCAAGGCTGAAAGCGAATTAACCAGTCAATGACCACTTCAATCAACTCCCAGGTGACTGGCATGAGAGATTTGCATGGTGTTCTCAACAACAACACATGGCGAGCTGGTTTGTACTGACTCTGAAGCCTTCACAATGGGTGTGATGTGGTCTTAGCAGAGCCGGCAGGTCTGCAACCTGATGGGAGCCATTTCGCACAGGATGAAATGGTGGTGCTGATTACCTGCCTCCCTTCCGTGTCCTGACAGGTAGTCCTGATCACAGATGATGCCAAGGAGAGCAAAGGCTCTCCCCTGCTGAAAGGCGTGGTGGGGTGTCTGATGGCATTCGCTGCTAAATCCCTCCTGATTAATCAGGCTGCTCCAATCTGCATGTGAGAATTTCTCAGGGAGAGAAATCTGCTTGAATGGAATTACCTTGAACTCTGATTCCAGGGCAGGTAAACTCTTCAAAAAGCAGAGGCAAGCCTCTTCATACCGGGACACAGATTTTGTGAGAAGAAAGTGGCTGCATAGGAATGATGAAAAGAAAGACAGAGAATGAAAGGCTAAGGGGATGATAGTTCTAGTCCCCAGGGATTGGGGAAGCCCATGGAAAGGATGCTGTATTTTTCCCTTCAAGGCTATTCTCTGTAATGGTTATGGATGATGCATAAATGTTGGAGCCTCTGGGACTTGGGGCTGACATCATGCCTACCATTTATTAGCCACGTGATCTGGGTAAGTAGCAAAGGCTTTCAGGTTTGGTGTTATCACTTACTGAAAAGGGGAAACAGGGGCGCCTGGGTGGCTCAGTTGGTTAAGCAACTGCCTTTGGCTCGAGTCATGATCCTGGAGTCCAGGGATCGAGTCCCATGTCGGGCTTCCTGCTCAGCGGGGGTCTGCTTCTTCCTCTGACCTTCCCCCTCTCATAGTCTCTCTATCTCTCTCTCTCAAATAAATAAATAAAATCTATTAAAATTTTTAAAAATAAAAAGGAAAAGAGTTACCACCCCCAACTCCCAGGGTTTTTGTGGCATGGCATACTTCATGAAGGTAAGCTTTCAATGGTCTGTTCCCACCATACAACCCAGAGCAGCACTAACAAAAGCTGGATGAAGTCTGACAAGAGCTATTTTTAAATTATGAATATTTTTGTAGGAAATGTCTTATAAACAGAAATGCAGACTAACTCACATTGAGGGTGTTATTTTTACCAAAAATAATAGAATTATTACAAAAAAATTCAGAAACCCAGGACATGTAGGGCTGCCCTGCCCGTGGGGACTGGGACTCTTCCTGCATCATGGCCAGGAACGCTCTGGCCTGTGTTTGCAAACATTAAGCAAGCCAGTCTTCTCTCTTTATTTTTTTATTTTTTATTTATTTTTTTTTTTTCAGTCTTCTCTCTTTAGCAGAACCAAACTTATGAGCAGTCAGACTTTGGGTCTCTGCACTAGAACACCACACCGGGCTCCAGGGAGGAAGTGACAGTTAGAACAGGACCAGGTATCTTGGGTGGGCTGCTAGCTTTCAGCGTGAAGTCTTTTCTCTCCCACCTCCCAGTTCCCCACTTCTAGGGCATCTGGCATTCTCTCCCATTTATGACCCTGTCTTCTGAAACTCACCCTTCCAATCCTCCACGTGACTTTAGATCTGCCCCCTGGAATACTACTACCTCAATTCTTTTGGGAACTCTGCCCTATTCCGTTCAACTAGAGGAATCAACCTCAAGGGGCTGTGTCTTCCTGGGAAAAGGATGCTGACTTTTTCATTGATCACAGATTGGCACCTTCTCTTTTTTCAAAGATGCATAAAGTAAAGGTCCAAAACCCAGAGGAACTTGGAGAAGCAGCAGGGTCTGTGAAAGGCAAGATTTCTCCTGACCCTGGACTATTCACAGCTAAGCCACCCAGAAGCCTGCCAAGCAACTGAGTATTTTTTAATTATTATTACTCTCTTGTAAGGGGGGAAAAGAGTCATTTGTAGCCTGGCAACAGAGATCTGCATGTTCTTCCTTCATGCCAAGCCATAAACACAGTCTTCCCTCTGCTAAACCTAATGATGCTAAAAGGCTGGTGACCGGGACAAATTAGGGTGGCACCACTGATAGCTTCCGGCACTGGTGGCATGAACTGGCCAATAGGGAGTGTCACAGAAATTGGCACATGACCGATAGGCATTCAGTAGAAACCCAAAAGCTCATTGGAAAATTCGCACATTAATGGGTAAGGAGCTGCTCCTAGCCTCAAGGCTCCATTTCCTGCACTAGTCAAGGGTGAGGTTCTGGAGGCCAGGGAAGGTGAAGAACAGGCCTGGGAGAAGAGCTGTAGCTTGAGTCTCAACCAGACTCTTCATGCTCAGGAGCCCTTCCTGCTCCCTCCTGGGGCACCGCCCCTGGTTGCCAATGCCACCTCCCAACTGGCCTCCATGCAGCATTCATCTGCTTTCTATCTCGATACAGGCACAAGTCCTCCACCTCAGCGTGCCCCACAGGCTGGAAGGGTCCCAAGGAAAGTGTTCTTGAAGTGGAGGAAGAAACAGACCACTACCTAGCATTTAGCACCACCTTGGAGAGGCCATAGGGAAGGGATGGTTAAGAATGTGGCACTGGGGACAGACTCCCCGGAAGCAAATCCTGATTACCAACAGAGAGGCCAAGGGCAAATGACTTAAGCCCCCCACCTCTGTGAAGTTTTCTCCTCTGGGAAGTGGAGACAGAAGTAACTCCCATAAAATAGGGATTTAGGTGAAGCACATAACACATGGCCTGGTAATGGAAAATAAGTGCTAAAGGACCAGCTATTACTGGTCGTATTATTGCTATTGCTGCTATTTCTGAAATATTTAAATGTGGATAAGTAACATATGTACTTGACTTTCTCCTCTCAAGGTTGTTTTTGTCAGGTTTAAATGAGATTATGCTTTGAACTCATTTAGCATATTACCTGGCATAAAGCTGGTCTTTAATCAGTTACCTTTTAGTCCCTTCTGTGGATTAAGCCTGCAAGGGGTGAGGTGTGCCTGACCTGCAGACCATGGTACTTTGGCCACCCCTTTTCCATGCTCCCTGAGCCAGGAACATAACAGGTGCTGAGGAGGACATACAGAGTCTACAGAATCTAGCAGGATTCTTGCTAGGAATGGGAAGCCTAGCTCTTACCCTGAGAAAAGAGCACATGATCCCTAACTGAAGGACATTCCACAAAACAATGGCCCTGTCTGCAGAAATATCAAGGTCAAGAAACAAAAAGAAAGCCTGAGGTTTCTTCAAAGGAGTTCTGATCAAAGGAGTCAAAAAAAGACGTGACAACTGAACACAATGCATGAGTCAAGACTGGATCCAAGACTGGGAAAAAATGAGTGTAAATGACATTATTGGCACAACTGATGAAATTAGAATATAAGTTGTGGGTTAAATAATGCTATTATATTAATGTTACGTTTTCTGATTTTTATCACTGCACTGTGGGTTTAAAAGAGACTCCTTCGTCTTTGAATATTTTAGACATACACTGAAATATTTGAGAACAAAGGGGCAGGAGGTCTCAGATTTATGATTCAGAATTATGTTTTATTATATATATATATATATATATATATATATAAAGAAATAGATATAAACTCTCTATCTATACATCACTACCTACCTATCTACCCACACAGAGCATTCAGTTATTACTCAGGCTCAAGGGTAGCCATTCTCCTGTTCTCTTCTCAGTATTGTCTGTTTGGGGACTTTATGTAGGTGTGATCACATAGTATGTAATTTTTGGGGTTTCACTTCTTGGCTCTACAGTATGTTTCTGAAATTCATCTGTGCCACGTACAGCAATGGTTTATTCATTTTCGCTGCTGTAAGAATTCTATACCATAATATTACAGAATTATATATATTTATATATCCATTCTCCAATTGGTATCCATTTTTCTTTTTGGATTTTCCTTTTGGCTGTTATGAATAATATGGTGATGCACAATCTAGCACACGACTTTGATGAACATATGTGTGCATTTATGCTGTGTTTATTCATAGGAGTGGAGTCGCTGACTCATACACTACCTATAGGTTCCAATTTAATAGAACCTGATAGAATTCCATATTGGTTGGAATACTTTCCACCTTCAGCAGCAGTGTATGAAAGTTTCATTTCCTCCACACTCTTGCCAACACTTAGTATTGTCAGCCCTTTGTATTTTAGCCACTGTAAAGGGTGGCATCTCATTGTGGGTTTAACTTGTGTTTCTCTACTAACCACTGAGTTGAGCCACTTCTGTTTATTGTGCATGTCAATATAGTCTTTTGTAAAGTGTTTATTCAAATCTTTTGCCCATTTTTCTGTGGGCTTTCATTTCTTATTCATTTTTTAATATATCCTTGCTAGAAGTCCTTTGTCAGGTACACTTATTATTGATTATTTTCTTCTCTGCGGCTTGCCTTTTTACTGTCTGTGTGGTATCTTATGAGTTCCAAATTTAATTAAGTCCAAATTATCAATATTTCCAGAAATGTATATTCTAACCTTTATTCTTTGAAAGCATAAAACTGGGGAGATTGCGAAGACTAAAATCAAGGAGGTCCTAGTTCTCGGTTCCAATAGGAAGAGTCCTACGTCAGAGACCTCTCAAACCAGAGGGCCCGCTTTGGCCCCCCAGGCATGTATGTGGTCTAGGGGAGTGAGGTGGTTGGGGAGGCTGGTAGAGAAAGGCATATCCTCAAGGTAGGGTAGCGACTCCAGAATTCAGAAGCCCAGCATTCTCTTCCCTTGCCTCCTTCCCCAGGGTTGTAGGGCAACATCTCCCAGGGTGAGGCACAGTTGCAACCAGGAGGAAGCCTCAGTGAGAGTGATCAGACCTAGGGACAGTCCTGCAGTTCAAGTCACAGGATCAGCTGCAGAGATGGGTATTGAGCAGCTCAGGCGTTCCAGAGGGCGAGGAATCAGTCTCTGCTCACAGCGGGGGAGAGAGGAATAAATCAGTTACGACTTCACAGAAAAAGGGACTGTCGGAATGGGTCCTGATGGTTGCATAGGAGCCTGCCAGATAAACAGTGGGCGGAAAGGCACTCTAGTATAGATCAGCATCCAAGGAGCAGGAAAAGCTGTAAAAGCTGGGAAAACTGTAGGATGTAGGATGGGGTGTGAGAAAGGGAGTAGCCATGGCCCTCCATTCCCCCATCTGCAAAGGGGATGTTCAATCAGCCCATCTCCCTGCTGACACAGCGGCTCCTCATTCCTGCTTGGTATGACGGACACGGAGATGATTCAGATAGAAGCCCTACCTTTTGCCCATCAACAGATGAATGGATAAAGAAGATGTGGTACATATATACAATGGAATACTATGCCTCCATCAGAAAGGATGAATATCCAACTTTTGTAGCAACATGGACTGAACTAGAAGAGATTATGCTGAGTGAAATAAGCCAAGAAGAGAAAGTCAAGTATCGCATGGTC